>CM069444.1:80900257-81173469 GCA_035610835.1 Ophiura sarsii
ATTAGAATATTTTAAATTATATTATACTTAAATCAGCTCCAAAATTGGCAAGCAATCTTATAGTAGCAAATTAGTTTCCTCATCTGAGATGTGTGCATACACTTGAATTACTTTTGAGCACAGAAATAAAAAACCGCATATTTCTTGCCAATTTGGATCTTCAGGCATGAGAATCTTCAGGGAAAAGCAGGAATTCCTTCCTTTTTTGTAGTCAATTTGCGCAGTTTTATTTAATTTTAGCCTGTTTTTGGCCTTTTTTGCCCAATTTCATGGCTCTTTCAGGAATTTTCACCACTTTCCTGCTTTTTCCTGCTATTTTCAAAAACTCCATTCTCATGCCTGGATCTTACCATACTATATAGTATTAACTAATATTTAAAGAATATAGGATCTTACTGACTAGTAGAAGTTGAAGAAAACTTGAATGTCCATTGTCCACGCACCCTTAACAGCAACCGTAATTAGCTCTTTCAAAGGTGTTATTCATGGCCTGTCCAACCAACCATCAGCTATCTATTTACTGCAGGTTTATAGGGAAACCTTGTGGAGTACTTTTAGTACTATATCTGCTACCAAGAGAATTTAGTTACTGATCTGTTTTTAGAAATACAAATGACTCTTTATACCTGTGTAGGTCTTATATTACCCCTAGACTATATAGTAAATGGACATTTTAAGGGTTGGAATTGACCATTATATTTACATTATTATTTTGAAATATGTTGGAAAACTTTATAAACTTATCAAAATGACTATTGTATTCTCCCACCCCATAATGCTACTATTTCTTGTCCCTACTATTCTCCTCAAGCCCCAGCCCCATTTAATTGCATAAAGAGTGATCGCTCTTAGGAAGAAAGAAGTCACTACAAGAAAATATAATCTGTTATATCTACAGTCAAATAACATCATGTATAACCAGTAATCAAAGCTGTAATGTAAAAGTGGTAATTCTTGCACAATTGTGACGTGTTCTACCGAAACCAGACGGAATTGGGCAGAGCTCCAAACTGAGAAATAGCCCAAAACATAATTGGGGGTGATTTTTGGGGAATTTGAGTTTCTGGTAAATAATAATTAATCTTCAGAGTGTTTATAACATTATTGTGAAAGATTCAGATCAAAAAATCATCCTAAATGTATGTTACAGTGATTTAAAGGGCGATATAAACATGTAAAACCATGGTACAAAGTAACTTTAAAGGGCGATATCTCAGTTTATAGTTTTCATAAAGACCGTAAAAGATGAACTTGAAAATGATGTAACTCCGCTTTGGGAAGTCCGTTTAAAAAAAAGAGAGGTACCATTGTAAAGCTGAAGATCTCTACTTTAATAATCAATTACTAACTCAATTTTGATACCTTGCCCAATTGTGACTGGTTTCGGTAGAACAGCTCACAATTAATCTTTTTACATGTTTTACTTATTTAGAACCATTTTAGATGCTGTAAAAATTCCCAATTTAAGAGCGTGATTACATAGATTTCTACAAAAGAAGAAATACATTCACCCCTTTTATTTTCACAGTAGTTCCTTGAAGAGCGTAAAGCGTGCTCTATCTAACAGTATTTATGATTGGTTAACTACATGATATACTCATTTTAATAACCAATTAAAAACCTGCTTATGAAATATTTCAATCCAATCTTTATCAGAGATACAATTATTCTAACAATGTCTCTGATTGGTGCAACAAATTATTTAGCCACCTTTCTGACTAATCATCAGGGAGTTATCAAAGGATTAATTTAGCGCAATTTGTTCCACATTTACAAAATGTTGTTCCATTTACACAATTTAAAAACATGATAATGTAAACCCAATCCGCTTAGGCCAACAACAAAAAAGGTTTGTCTCAAATGATCCGCGCACACTCCCGAAACCGCCCGCGTTAGCCTCTTTTTTTTTAGGAATTTTCGTTTTCCCCCAATTTTTTTCCAATTTTTTTTCTTCTTTCAATTTTCTCAAAAAAATCTTCCAAAATCCAACTTTTTGACCAAACAAATGAAGATCAGGTCTAAATTGAAGAAAAAAAAATTGAAAAAAAATCCGCAGATCGCATTATATTTTCAGTCTCTCATGTCATTTGAGACAAACCTTCTTTTTTTTTGGCCTTAAAACCAATTAATTTGGGTTTGCTGATGCGGATAGTTTGGGTGTGTATGGGTGCTATACCACGTTCAGTGTAAGCTTTAGATGTAACCTTTTGGAAGAGCGCATTGAACAAACAACAGGTGACCTTAAAGGGATCAGTAAGGCAATTCTATGGTGCAACATACTATAGTGTGTATAGCTAAAGCGTAACTAGAAACTTATATTCTGTGTGTGTCTTCAATTCTAAACAAACATATATATGTTAAACAAGTGGGAAATAAAATAAATTTAAGTTGCAGCTTATATTCCAATGGTATCGGTAACAGAGAGACATTATATATTGTTGATTCAAGGAAAAAAATCAATATATGCACGCTGATGTTGATGTATGAACAATGCCTCTACCCCATCAATAGAGTATAATTATGAACATATCAATATCTGTGCAAGTGCATTGATTTTCTAGAGGAAGAAGACGTGAATAGATTTCACTCATAAATGATAATACTAAGCTCAATTTACCTATTTGATCATACTGTTTACTTTTGAAATAATTTCAATAACTAAAAACAAGTTTAATAAGGCAAATTACCACAAGTTTGTTTCCGGTAGGTGGTGAAAACCAAAATGCGAGATGCTGGTTTTTTTTGGTTTTTTGAGGGGGAGAAGTGAGGTGGGATGACTTTCAGAAGGCAACTTTCGCAATGTACCATGAGCTGAGTACCCTGAATTCAAAAGATACAAGCAACATGTTTATTTTGATGAGAAAATGTAGGCAAGGGTGACAGGCTATCATTATCTCAATGGACGCGCCGTCTCCCACATTATTTGTGCAAAGTTTTAATCTTTTCTACAGTAATTTGTATTTAAATCGCTTTTGCAATTTTATTTTTTCAAAAATGCAAATTAAAAAATGTGCGCGGCCTACCGGAAACAAACTTTTTTGTTGTTGCCTAATACCTGCAGCCAAAATTGGCGACCCGTGCCGAGTGCAACAAATTACAATGAATCAAAACAAATTGGTGAATACACTAAGTTACTGCATGGGTGCAGAGTGCAAATAAACATACAATGCACTCCACATATTTTGTTTTTACACTTTCTCAACACCTTACATAAAACAAACAGGAAATTTAAAAAAAAACCAGGAATACAAATCGCAAATTGGCAACATTTTGTTTTTGTTTTGGCAACACTGAATTATTCACACAATAATTGAATATAAAATCATGAATACATAATGAATTGCAATGATGTAACATATATCACATAATTCTGATGGAATTTGTAACACGATTCATATCACACAATATTTTTCCTATAATTTACTATATCGGGCTATTTCGCCGTATATTGGCGGTCTAGTTTTATCAGCAATTCGTTTTGTTCAAAATTTACAGTTTTAATGATGACAAGAAAAATTACAGTTTTCATGTTGACAGGCATGAATTTGATCAAATTTGATCGTGCTTATTGCAGGGATCTTCAAAATGCATTCAAACCGGGATTGCCTAAATGATTCTTGGATGAAAAATCCAATACTTGACTGTTGTAATATCCTGCCCTGTCAGTATATGCATTCCAATTCTAATAGCTATTAAAGTTCTGTAATTGCACTCTTTTCAATAACTTTACTTATAATCTCATTTGATGTGGCAAATTTGTGGCTTCTACGATGCAATACTTGAGTATTCGACTACAATTTTGGAGGGTTATTTTGATTTCTATGCATTTACAACACAATGCACTATTAAAGCTACCTATACATTGAACTATAGTTTGATTAGTTCCAAATTGGCGAAGCATCCATACAGCAGCGAAATAAATGATGCGGGCCTGTATAAAGACAACTATGCATCAGATGCAAGACGCGTGCATGCAGCCCCAACCAATGTGCCTTTGGCCATAATCGCAAGCATACGCTTGGATTACTTTTGTGCGCAGAGAGATAAAAACCAAATATTTCTTGCCAATTTGGAACTGATTAAACTATAATAGCTAACTACTATAATGCATTGCACCTTGGCTTTGGTCCATTCATTATTTTAATTCCAACTTTAATCTAAATCCTAATTTTTGCAATTCATTCTGAATTTTACTACATTCTTTTTGCTTCCTTGATGAAATAATTCACACATGCAATACCTTACTTTAGTAGGGACCTATCAATCTCCTTCAAATGTGCTTAATATTAGTCTCAGGGGTATTGATATAAATGCAATCCTATTTTTTGAAATCATCATTATAAATTTAAAACATATAAAACATATTATTAAATATTGTTTAATATTTCTTGCCCTAAACATTACTTAATGTCAATAAATTAAAGGCATATTACGCAATCTTTTACAGGGGCGTCCTCTATCAATGATTTTTTTAGGAAAGTAGATTTTCTTGTAGATTTACATTTCTGATCATAAATCATAAATATATCCTGAGTTACAGAGTGATAAGTCATGGTTTTTAGGGGTTGAAAATAGATTGTTCGCTAGCGAACAGTTCATTTTCACTCTAAAAAAATGATTTTGAAGTAATTAGGAATCGTATCGCTCTGTAACTCAGACCATATTCATAATTTATGATCAGAAATGTAAATCTGCAAGAAAATCTGCTTCCAATTTTTTTCCGAGGATTGAGGGCGTCCCCTGGAAAATATAACATAATATACCTTTAAAAGGTTTATAATCTAAAACAATAAAATAATAGTATATTTTCAATTTTGGAATCATAACCTCTCAAGCAGGATTGCATTTTGATCGATAACAACCTTATGATGCGACTATAAAGCACTCAAATTGCATAACGGCCTCAAGACAGAAACAGAGTACAAAATATCACTCCCTTCATCCAATCCTTCCAAATCACTCTATAAGAATACAAAATAATTGTTTGAGTACAAAATCATAATAAATATCAAAAAGAAGTTAAAATATCTATATTTGGCAACTCATTATGTAACTTTGCGACTGTGCTTGTTCTGATATTAGCATTGAAACACAAATAAGACCACCCCAATTTTGGTGAGTTCTTGATCAAGGATGGTTGCTAAAAAAATGTTTTATACTTTTTGGTTGAATAGCTTACTATACCTACCGTGTGTTTCTAAAAAAGTTCACCCATTTTGGGTAGCCCTTCCCTTCTCACACATTTCCTACTAGTTGAAATCGGGTGTCAACATATGTAGACTTTTTTAATCCACCCTGTATATTCATGGACATTTTGGCTCTTACTTATTAAATAACATGTGAATGGAATACAAACAAAAAATGTAATAGGCGACAAATAAGGAAACCATGTTTTACGGGAAAACGGATATCTCAGGACGGTCAGGCTTTTTCTTTCTTTTTCATTTCTTTTGAAAATGACCGTAAAAATTTGTAAAAATTCAAACAAATCTGTTAACATTTTGCCATTTTTTTGCTAAAAAAAGAAAAAAAGAGTTCGGTATTCATTTGCACATGTTTTTTCCCCACCGATTTCTAACAAAATGGGTCGGTCGGGCCCGTACACCAGGGTTTCTTTTTTTCATCACCTTAAGGAGAATATTTCTACTGCAATCATAATAGCACTTTCACTTAATAATGTTGGTAGAATTATGTTAACAAATGTGACCAAACACAAGTAAATGAGGCACAATGAGGGACATATGAAAATTGAGTTATTTTATATCATGGTAATATATTTAAGTTAAGGGACATTTTGGTACCAAAGTCAATGTAATATCACATTCCTAACCAAAGTTATGGATTATTTGTCTCAAAACATAACATACAAATGGTCAAGTTATGGACATTTAAAGGGTTATTTTTGTTAACAAATCAATGGTGTAAATGAAAATTAAATACCTTAAAATAAGTTCTTTATTTTCATGAATTTGAAACTCTTGGTTGGATACAAGATGTATAACAAATCAGAAGACTTTTTGTGAATTTGACTTATTATGACCTTGTCCCACATTTGTGCTCTTAAATCAAATTAGCGACTGCGGCATTGTGCCTCATTTATTCATGTTGGGTCACAAATATCATAATTTAAACCCAAGTTAAAGGTAGATGTTCCGATTTTCAACTTGAAGTTTTCTATTGTACATGAAAGATCATCCTTAAAAAGTTGTGTTCCAAAGTTTGAGTTGCATAGCTCTAATGGTTCTTATTTTAAACGCACAAGATGCTGTGAACTGTACCCATTGAGTAGTACACAAACTATATCGGTGGTTGCCACCATTCGCGGTAATTCGACGTTATTTCATCGATTTCTCCGTAATTATACCGATTTAGGCCGTCAAATTTCAGTATGACGATGAGAAAAATACGAGCTTTCATATGATATGAAAATCTCCGTATGTTTGAAATAATTCTGTGTTACGAAAATGTGATCGGGTCATCTACCTTTAAGTGATGATTTACAACTTTTACATGGATACAGATATTAACGGTACTCATTTGACTTTCAACCTAACATATGTTTACATAAATAGGTTCAATAAGGCTTTACTATTGCACTGTTTACTAGTCATCTGAATTACATGTAGACTCGATCCTTCATGTCTTACCTATTTTACACACGGCCCCTGCGAGGGTGCTCAAATGTGAAGACTGGAAAAATACAGTTCCAAAAGTGTGCGCTAATAAACTCGTAAATAAACATGAGCTTACTACACACACTATCATGCCACGCTGCATCGGTGGTTTCACGCAGGTTTGTGCATCGCATGACGCGGTTGGGCGCGCTGATTTACCTCCCACGGCGCAGCGTGACAATAGTGAAAACCGCTACAGTTTAAATTTGACCAATCAGGAGCTTTGGCGTAGTTGTCGGGCAGATTTTGGCATGGGCAGTTGAGTTAGAAGTGACCGGAAGTGTCCACGACTTCCGTTCACTTTTTGGACGTACTATTTTCCCAGTCCCTCTATTTGGTCCACCATTTTTAAAGATGGCAGCCATATAGAGGGAAGCGGGGCATTTATTTCTGAGTGGCTCAATAATCATTGTAACCTTTTTTATACCGTACTGACGCGTGTATAGTCCCACCCTTTTTTTACCCCAAAATATACGTAAATTAGGTGGTGGGACTTAAATCGGGTGCCCATGTGTGCCCGAAATTGTTCATCAAAATAATTGAAGAAAAAAACGAAAAATAAAAAATGAAAAAAATAAAAAATAAGCTTACTTAAAAAACACCTTGTCGGTTAAATCGTGATTATTTAATGCAAATATATTGCGGGGATTCATTTGAAATAGATTTATTTCGTCAAATCTGTTCATTTTCGGGCGGGACTCGATTTCCCGGGACTCGCGCCCAGCCTTAAGTAGTGTCTGACTTGTACACTACTTTTTACCCCTGGGACTTGAGACGGGTGCCCATCCTAGTCTGAGATATGAGCTCAATTAGGGGGTGGGACTTAAATCGAGTATGGGACTATACACGCGTCAGTACGGTACAATCAAATGAGGTTTAGCAGGTTTAGTTGGCAGTATCATCAGTAACATTAACAAGGGTAAGGCCAAACAAAGAAGAAGGTCTGTCTCAGAAACATTGTGCAAATAAGCTAAGTGCTGTGCTTTTTTTTTTTTGCTTTTTTTTTTTTTTTGCTTATCCAAGCTTACGGAGAACTTTTTTTAAACTTTTTTTAAAAAAAATCAACAACAAAAATGTTAAAAAAATGTTTAAAAAAAAAAAAAAAGTTTTTAGCCCCCAGCGCATAGACCTACGCGCCGTAGCTCATTTCACATACCAATGCGGGCGGGCTTCTGAGACAGACCTTCTTCTTTGTTTGGCCTAACATGTCTTATACATTTTACAAACTATGATACATTTATGTGAATATTGTGAATTGGCAAATGCAAAGTATGGTAGTCATTTTTTTAAACTTAATCACTTAATCTACAGGCTGACATTGTTTCTTTAAAATTTAGCACCAAAGATTTAGAGGTACAACCAAATCATACATAAATGATCGCATTAATCAAAAAACAAAAAGCGAAATGGAAGAAAGAAACAAAAAACAGAAACAAAAACAGAAAACATAATATATGAATAATTCATTAACTGATTGTCATAAACTATTGGAAAGATTGTCTTAAAATTTACAGTGTTTTTACCAAGGAGTATGTATAACACTGCTACAATGTTAGAAAAAAGTGTTCGAACACTTAGTAGGCCTAATGTAAAGTCATCCCCCTTTCCCCCCTGATCAATGTTGAGTCGCCCAACTTGCCAAACATCAGCCCGTGGCCTAGCAACATTGATTGGTGGGGGGAGGGGAGGGGTATATTGAAGAGGGGCTTTCAGGCTAGCAGATGCAAATTGGTATTTTCACATGACTGTAAAAATGCGTACTATAGGGTAATTAAACGGTGCAAACAATGGTCAGTGTTCGAACACCTTTTTTCTATGATTGTGTATAAAATCGCTTAAGGAAATCATCTAAATTTGGTTTTTGGCGTGTATCTCCAAAAGTATATAAGCTATTCTTCTGAGATTTGGCATGATTATCAGGATGGTTTAGGCCCGTCATCGTGTGTAATATGAATGGGAACGGTGAATGTTAAGGAATTGTTCGTACGATTGAATTGTTGAATATATCTAAATGTGTGTAAATGTAAAGGTCATTACGATTTAGTATCTTGTCATATACTTGAAATGTATAGCATTACCGACACCAAATACATAGTGAATAAATTATTGTGACTGTTAAATTCTGAGGTGTTTGTATTTAATTTAATTAATGTGACGACTTAATCCAAACACATTTCAACTCTGAAGAGGGACGATTTAACGCTTTCCACGCGGTATACGCAAAGCAGATTTTTCAAAAACATTTCAACTTTCAAAGTCTATCTCAAGGATTACTGGACCAATATTAGGCACGTTTGTACTTATTTCAATGCATTTCAGTAAAGTAGGGCATGATCTAACTAATAAAGGTCAAGAACATTGTTCATGTCAAGTGCTAACTATAACAAATTGATGGATTTCTAAACATTCTATTGATGTTTTACTATAATTATTATATGGTTTTATCATGAGTTAGGCCTAATCGAACTTTTATTAATATGCGTAATAATTGAGCGTGTCACTACATCTTTTCTGCAATACTATTTTCCGACAACAAATTATGGTCAGTAATCATCTCTCACATTATTAAAATAATGTTCTCTCAGACTGATGACGCAAAACTATAGCCTACATTGATCAAACGGGTTCTATTGATGATTTTGGTAAATGGTCAACCGTTAACGTTTTACCATCATCATGCTCATAGACAAACACGCACTTTGAACGATTCACCAACAAGTAAAATTATAGACTATAGTTTCTTTTTTTAAAAGACGGAGAATCGTTGCAGTGTGTGTTATGCCAATGAGAAATTGCCAACGTTTTACCTTTACCATCACCTTTCAGCTTCTCCGTGCATTGTATTTGTAGATATGTTGTTGCTCTCACTAAACTTTGTTCAGTCTTTTAAGACTCAAGGTGTTCCTATTGGATGTGTATCTGATAGGCTAATCCAAACAAGTCATTGATGTCATGTATCAATTCAATGGAATATAGAAGAGGTGAGTACCAATCATGTTACAAACACCTTAGTAGTCCGTTCCGCTCTATTTTACGGATACACTTCATATATTCCATCGAATGCAATAGTATCTTTTCTGAAAACCTTTCACTATCAACACCTCGTTTAGCTCAGTCGATAGATCGCTCGCTTGTTACCAAACCTATATTTAATGGTAGTGGGTTCGAATCTGTCATTGGCCTATCTTACTTTTATTACTTATTCTTTTCTTTTTTTAATTCTCTTCTAGATCTTATTTTCATTCATGTATTTTTATTTATTCTTTTTATTCATTTCTTTTTCTTTTTTCTTTTTATGCTATGACGTGATGCTAATTAATATTCATAACAATATATTCTATCATTGTGGCAAGGGCATTTGGTGCTATAGTGGTTATTGCTCTCTACCGTAGATAGCAGTTAGGGCCTATATGCTATATATATAGTATGTACATGACTTAAATATTACCCATGAACTCGCATTCGAGTTTGTATCAACGTTTAGATGAAATTGGTTGTCATTAATACCAAAATATTACATATGTGTTCCATTTATTTAACCGTTACCTGTACATATACGAATTGCGCCATTCTAAATATGTTGAAATTTGAAGGAAATATTGGTTGAAAATCATCACTTTGTAAAAAGTACTTAATATTTATTAATAATATTAAGTGGTCTTATTGCGCATTGTATACGCTACAATGTGTGAAAGTCACATTGATATCGATTGAGTGGTTCTCAAGTTATGATGTAAAACGTGAGGCATGACAGCGCGTGTTTTCAATAGCTCAGACAATGTTAGAAAAAAGTGTTCGAACACTTAGTAGGCCTAATGTAAAGTCATCCCCCTTTCCCCCCTGATCAATGTTGAGTCGCCCAACTTGCCAAACATCAGCCCGTGGCCTAGCAACATTGATTGGTGGGGGGAGGGGAGGGGTATATTGAAGAGGGGCTTTCAGGCTAGCAGATGCAAATTGGTATTTTCACATGACTGTAAAAATGCGTACTATAGGGTAATTAAACGGTGCAAACAATGGTCAGTGTTCGAACACCTTTTTTCTATGATTGTAGGTTGGTTGAAAAGATGGAGATTTCTTTCCTAAAACTTGGCAAAATTGGCAGTGCCTTAAAGATATACAATGGTAATAAATCACGGCAACAGAAAGTATTTTGTTAGCAGATTACAGATGGGTTATATTCTTTCGTGATGTATTATGATTACGAGATTCAAAAAAATACAAGTAATTCACCATATAATTGTATTTGATCAAACATTTAAAAACTCAAAGGCGATTTTGTCTCATCTTGATCAAGGAGCTATATATAAGGACAATTTACTTACATGTCCATAACTAGAATGGCACATGTATCACCATAAGGTCAGATGTACATTAAGGTGATCTACTTGATTGTGCAAGGTTTTGTATGGTGCAGTAGGGTTAGGATTATTCATGAGAGCATATAATAGCGGGAATTTTGATAGTTTGCCCATGGCGATGACCTGTCCTGTCTGTCTTCTCGGACCTTCTGAGCATTTGGAGTTTTAAATTCATCCTTTTCAATTGTAAAGAAGTACACTGTCATCCCCATTAAATTTGTCCCGGATTATGCTAATCAAGTTTACAGCACAACAAGGACAGCTAATCAAAATTCCCGCTATTATCTTCATGCTGAATCAGAGAAATAGGAGTTACTGCAACAATGGAAATGGGCACTTTTCATCTGTAAGCACATACCGCGACAACAATACTCGATCGATTTTAACAAACAAGGTGTCAAAATCACCGTAATTAAATTTTCCGTCTCCTGGTATTTTCATGTTTAGAATATGAGTAACAATTTTAAAATTATAGGTGCTTTTACAACAGCTGAGTTACTTTTTTTGCAGTCTTTTTTTGCTGTCTTTAGAAGAGGGTTAGCGTGCACGAGGCTCGCATAACACAACAGAACACACCATGCATAATGTGTATGCTAAAATTAATTGCGTACACTTGGATATTTTTGCACGCGGGGAGATAGTTCCCGCATTTTTCCTACCAATTTGGAACTGATTAAAGTATTGCACACATGCACATCTTTATTGTTGTTGCAGCAAGTTGACATGGGATATAAACTTTTATGATATCAAGTATTGCCCATGACTACATGCTGTAATTAAAATGTTTGGATATTGCCCAGCTGCAGCGCTACTAACATTTGAGAAAAAGTTTACAAGTTAATAGTTACTGTTTTCTTACATATCATCGCTATTCTTTCAAAACCTTGTATGTTTTTCCGGCCCTTCAGCATGTATAAAGTAAAACTGCCAACAGTTATGCATAGGAAGAGTTGCTTTATACATGTTCTGGGACAAGAGAACTTACAAGGTTTTGATAGCTGTTATTTTGTCACTTAAAAATGTTTAGAGCAGACCGCCTAAAGGTCATACATTAGGAAGTATTACTTTATACATGCTGAAGGGCTGGATGGAGATACAAGGTTTTGAAAGAATAGCGACGGTGTATCAGGCCTAACAAAAAAAAGGTTGGATTGCCCTTTCACCTCAAATTTAGTTGGGGTCGGTAGGTCAAAAAAAATTAAAACTCCAAAGAATGACCAAATCACACTGGAATACACCGAGGTTTATAATTTAACAACATTTCGATATTAAAATAAAAAAGTCTGGTGGCATGGAAAATAAATAATTCAGAGTGAGGTCACATAGGGGTCAATTGAGGTCGTTTAGACAAATTTGTCATTTAAAAAAAAAAAAGTTAAAAAAGTTTTCTTTTTTTACTTTCTAAGAAAACGACTGAGTTTTCCGGTCGGTTGGGACGAGCAATCCAACATCTTTTTTTTTGTGGCCTAATAATAATCATTACTGGTATCCAGTCATGTCATACGATATTTAGCATACACCGTAATGCAGTGCCATAGGACATCTTATATTCATCACTGTTCTGTCAAAACCTTTTGCTGGCCCTTCAACATGTATTAAGTGAAACTGCCAACAGTTATGCATAGGAAGTGTTGTTTTATACATGTTCAGGGGCAAGAGCACATAAGGGTTTTTTAAAAAATTGGCCTTTGAACATGTTTAGAGCAGACTGACCAACGGTTATCCATAGAAAGTATTACTTTATACATGCTGAAGGGCCAGATGGAGATATATAAAGTTTTGACAGAATAGCATGTCATATTATATGAATACACTTACAGAAGGTGACAAAAAACCACGACAGACAGATAGATGGCCCTTTAGGTAGGGTTGATCATTTGGGCATGTTATGGGCGGATGACAAAACAAGTTTTAAACAAATTTGAAATGTGCTAAAATAATTCAAAACACTTTCAATTTCTTTTAAAAGTGTCTTGATATTTTTTTGAAATGTTGCAAAAAAGATTTCAATGACACAACTGCGTAATGTAACATGTTAGACTATACAAATCTTGCTTAAATAGTGTTGTTACGCTTAATTCTGTCCTGGACTTGATTAAAGTCTAGCATCGTTTCCATGAATGTACGTCTATCAAATTGCACAAAATTGTCACATCATAGGTTATATCTATATCATAGGGTTTGTCATTAGGCCAAAATAAAATTGTTTCTTTATCCATTTCTGATCTACCCTAATTTTGAAAACTGACAAAACAGTTTTTACTGTATAAATGAATACCTACCCTAATTTTGGAAATTCCAGAAAGAGGTGTGGAGATTTTTCCAGCATTTTGGTTTCCGGAAGTACACTAAAATATTTTTATTTTTACTCTTCTAAACTGTTTTAAAACATGAATGAAGTGATTAAATAGTAAAGAAATTCAAAACTGCCAACAAGTGACTCATTTCGCTTGATCTTTCATTGTCATAGAATCACGGTGTGATTCTCTTAGGTGATTCAGCGAGCGAGCACAGATTTGGTAATATCATTGCCAAGTTAATAAAAAATAAATTGTACATTCTCTATAATAAAACTTTTTAACAACACCGGATGATCTAGCATCCGTTAAAACTATTATAGTTACATTTTTATATCATATTATACAATCATAAAATTTCATAATGTTACAATGGACACACAATGTTTATATAGACTACAAACCAATCAATGGCTCTTCTTTGCATTAAGAAATAAACGTGATACATTTGTGTTTCAAACAAACAAACAAACAAATTATATGTGACGCGATCAAGAGGAATGAGTCGGATGTCGGGGAATCCCAAATTGAGATATGGCCAATTCAAAATGGCGGCTTACATAAGTTTTGATGGAAATTCATGTATACAATTTGACATAACTTTGGAACAAAACGTCGTATCGACATGGGGTTTTCAGTTTCTGAAAGCTCTAGGCGTCTTCTTTAAAACTTTATTAAAAACTCATTTTCGACCAGGGTCGACATCCGACGCATTCCTCTTGATCGCGTCACATATCAGCAGTATACACAAAACTAGCACTTTGCTTCTTGTGATGTGGCTTTAAATAAAATCGTCGCTGTTCTGTCAAACCTTGTATGTTTTAAGGGCCCTTCAGCATGTCTAAAGTAAACCGTCCCAATGGTTATGCATGAGAAGTGTTGCTTTATACATGTTCAGGGTCAACAGCACTTACACGGTTTTGATAAATGTGTTTGTGGCCCTTGAACTTGTTTAGAGAGCAGACTGCCCTAAGTTTATACATAGGAAGTATTACTTTATACATGCTGAAGGACCAAATGGAGATACAAGGGTTTGACAGAGCAGCGACGATAAGTCAAATCACTCAACCATGACACCAATCTTACACTGGTGACCACAATCATTTGCTCAGTGTTTATATCTCAGAAATGTCATCTTCTATGAATAAACTGTTGATTATTTTAACAAATAACAATATTGTGTGTGTATATAATTAATATGCACGAGCTCATTAATTTATAACCAGGTAAATGGATATGGGATTTTGCTGTGCAGATTTTGGATTGTCTTGATTTATAGGTTTTTGTTATCAAAACATGCAAAAAACATGAATTTATGAACTATAAACTGTACACATACAACATCATTATTCTTAGAGAAAAATATTAATTGTCATTGTCATAGGGGATGAAATGTCTAGGATATAAACACTACACAACAGTTGGCGCCAGTCTATATTATCTATTATCACATGCTCAGTATTTCATCTCTTCGTTGTTTGATGGTTTGTTGTTTGGCTACTTCCGATTACTAGTTACTGGCAAAACTGCTCAGACAAAATGATACTGGACAAAGGGAGTGTAAACATATTCACGCTTGGCAGATTTTCAACTGTTTTGCGTGTTTTTAAATTCACGATTTATAGTTTCATTACGTTGACCTATACGCAAAAGAAATATATGTGTGTGTTATTATTTACAGATAACAGACACAGGAGAAAAATGTTAGGTATTGCTCGTCGGCTGCAATGAGTTTTATTATCTTATAATGAGCAACCAGTCTTGATGAAGCCGACATAGAAATATGATGGGAAGAATATAGAGGTATAAGCATAGAACCTCGCCCAGTAACCAAACAAAGGCCACAAGTCGCGGCATGAAAGCAAGGATGCCGGATGCCGATTGACCCGATAAATGGTAACCAAGAAACACAGACGCACTATGCAAAACGGGAAGCTCAGAGTGTTATCTGCCCCAGTAAATAATTTGGTTTATGAGAGTAGGCCTGTCATAAACCTTATTATTTTCGCCGTAGCTGGTTTGAGCGCAGAAATAAATGGAGTGTGAACATTATTTGCACTTATACAGTATTTGTGAACAAGGTGATGAATATCTTTTCACAATCAAAATTTAAAAAAATTGGTAACGACTATATTTTAACGAGATGTAAGTAAAATGTGTTCAAAAACAAAACAAACAAAATTTAAAATGTGAGAAACAGAGGTCCAACCATGGCCGGCATGGCCAGAACTACAGCAATGACCCTGTTAACCCCCTGGGGTCTACCTGTCTATCTTACAGTGGGTCTGATTGGTTTATTACAAGATGTACTCATATGAATAGCCAATTCAAATGCAGCTTGTAAAATGTTTCACTCCCATCTTTATCAGGGATACAATTATTGTAACAATGTCTCTCATTGGTGCAATAAATGATGTATCCATCTTTTTAACCAATCGGCCGGTAGTTCTCAGGGGGTTAAAAGGGGGGAAAACCTTGGATTATCTAATTCACAATGCCAATTTTATTTTGAGATTTGAGAAGATGGGCTCTATGCGGGAGGGGAAAAGCCCACTTATTTTGACCCTGTTGAGTCTGATTTTTGGTATGAATATGTCACATGCAAATTAAACTCTTTATGGGTTATACATGTAATATCCCAGTCATAACTATGAATGTACTCAGAGCTTCGTCTTATTTCTAATACTGTGAGGGCGCTGTTGTTGCCTCTACGGCAACTGATGATATTACATAATGGTTTTGAAGATCTCATACACGGTACACTGCTATGTCACTTTTTAAGTTGCTATAATGGCTGTGTCACCCAGATGAACTCTTACACACACATGACCCTGTGTTGTAGCTCTATCCATTGCATATCCTAGAGGGTAGACTCAAACACTGTACTCCGTAATGACACTTTCATAGTAGCTATCTCACCTAGACAACCTCACACACTGGACTCCATCATGACGCTTTCACTGTTGCTATGCAGAGCACACCCAGATCGATTGATCTCACACGCAGGACTCCGTCATGACGCTTTCATTGTCACTATCCTGACTGACACCAAGGTGTGCTAAGTGCGGTAGCATGGACCGTACACTCATGGTAGAGACTATGCCACGCACAAACGGTCGGTTGATAGCAGGTGAAAATCCACCCATGTCTTCTGCAATATAAAACAAATATTTCTTTATTACAGTCTGCACTGTCATGATGCTAACAAAGATCTATATGAGCACCTGCTACCAATATCAGAGAGGCTAAGACGGAGGAGATTAAAATTTGCCGGCCATTGTGCCAGAAGGGAAGAGGAAGCAGTCTCCAAAGTTCCCCTGTGGCAACCCAAGCATGGACACAAGGCTAGAGGACCACCACGAAAGAATTGCATCAAGCTTTTATCAGAGGATACAGGACTAACTAGGCAGGACATGAAAAACTGCATGCTTGAAAGACCAGTGTGGAAGTCCATCACAGAAGTTCGTCCCTTTGGGACGCCTTAAGCAAGTAAGCAAGTCATGATGCTATGGACGAAAATTCAAGCTATTTCACGCAAGCATGTTTTGTTGTTGTTCGCGGAGCTGTGTCCAGATGCATAAAATGCGTAAATAATAATACATGAAAGCGTTCGGTACACACTTCCAGGTTTACGCATGACTCTTTTAGCCAATTAGAAGGTTGGAACTACATGCGTCCCCAGCGCTTGTTTTGGAACGGCGTCTGGGAAAACTTGCGTTGAAATCATCATCATAAACTTCCTTTTGCGGTTGCATGATTTGTAATTGAGCTGTGAACATATAAAATATAAATACCCTAGTTGACCAAGTTTAACTGGTGCTTCATATTGTCTCGATTACTTGAAGAAACAGACATTTCTGTAAGGAACCACAATGCAAGGTAAATTTAGACAAATAAGCTTAAGGTAGCTGTATCGGCTACGGCGTCATGCTCAGATTTGCTTCAAAATTATACATGATGTGTGTATTGACAAAATAAACTCACATGCCAATTTTGAATTTTTTCCATTAAGCCGTTTTCAAACGGCGCAATTTTTTGTTTTCAAAAAACCCCATAGACTTACTGTGTGTTAGGTTTTTGGCATGTTGCCAAATTCCCCAAAATTGCTTCTTTTCTCAAAACACACTCTATTTATATATTTTTTTTTAACCCTTTGTATCCTTAGGATGAACTTGTTTTTTATATTATGTTTTTGCCAAAATACTAATGCACAATGATTAATGTAATTATTTCCACATTTACAATCATAACATGTATTGAATGGAGTGGGAATGTTAGTACTTAACAAAAAAAAATGTATTTTTTCTAGAAACACTAAATAGTCAAACTTTGTGAATATTTTTAAAGAGAAGTATAGCTCCTATTTCAACAAACAAGGTGTCATATGAAAGGTAATTAAATTTAGAAGATTCTCTCGCCAGCTTTTTCCATTAAAGTGTTTCTAGTATTTTTTGTGTCAATTTGAACTTTTGCCTTTAAAAAATCCCTAAAAAAATAATTTTCTCAAAAAGTAAACACTTTATTCACAAAAACTGGCGAGAGAATTTAGGTAATATGCTTATTAACCATCCCCCAAAGTGACAGACCCATAGCAGTTTCCTACTTGGCTGAAAATATTCAAATGTCCAAATATTTAGGGAATTTTCAAAAAATAAAGAAAAACATAAGAAATATCCGAATTACTCCGAAAGTTCTCAACTAGGTAGAGCAAAGACTTGTCTTTAATATGGTCTCAAAATAAAAAGTATAGATATTATTCATTTGGCACAATAGTTGTTTTTCTGCAGTGGTGTAATAGCCGATACTGCTACCTTAAAGTTATGCTCCAATTAGCTTAAAAATACAATTGAAACACATAATTCTTGATAATAAAGGAACAATAATAGTTTTAATACACTAGCAGCATCACACAACCAACGATCGATTGTCAGGTCAGTGTGAAAATTCTCATTATCATTTAAAAAAATCTTTTGTCTCAAAGCTCTTCAGTTTTTCAAAACCTTATGCGGAATGCGATATTTTTTAATTTTTTTAATTTTTTTTTATAAATATAAAATATTGAAATCCTTGTAAAAGTGAACTTTTGTATTTAGAATGATGTGATCAATGAAAATCTGAAAAATCTGTGAATTTTTTTTTTTTTTTTTTTTTTTTCTAACTCGCAGCAATTAACTAACGCGCGCAGGAGCTTTGAGACAAATGATTTTTAAATTTAGCCTTACCGTCTTCCGAAAGGTCATCCCTTGATCCATATCTTATTCTTGCTTTAGCACTTTCCTGCCTCCATACCCATTGTTTATACTGCTGAGTACTGCTAATGCTATCCAGCTTCTTCTGAGAGCCGTTGCCATTTGGAAAGTGAAACCCGTTATGCTGAAGTATCGGTGATTCCTCCCCGCTACCGTAATGGTTGTGTCCATTTAGTCCGTTTGGTTTCATGGATGGTATTCTAGAAAAAAAAAGAAAAAAAAGAAAATGTTTATGTTTAGACCATTATTATTACGTCATACTATAATTTGATCAGTTCCAAATTGGCGAAGCCTCTATCCATTACAAATACAGAAGGAATACAAAAGGACCCTGGCACACATGAAGGCAACAAGCACACTGTGCATCATATGCGTGACACATTAGTGGGGCAAAAACTGTGGCCAAAACGCGCAAGTACGCTTGGATTACTTTTGCGGGCGGAGAGAAAAAACCCAAATATTTCTTGCCCATTTAGAACTGATCAAACTATAAAAATGGCTATCAATATCATATAAACTGGATAGTGACCATCTGAATAGTGAACCTATAAAACCGATAGTGAACGTGTCTAGTTCACTACCCTAATTTTCAATGGCATGTTACGCCAATACATAAAATATTGGCCTAAGTAAACCCTTGCACATTATTTCAGTAAGTGCACAGATGTATAGTACCTGCTAATAAATGCTTGTCTTTATTTCACGGTGTAAACTGCGCCAATAAAGTATCTAAACACTTACAAATGGTCAGATTTATCTGAACCTGAAATAGTATGCAAAAAAATAATTAATTAATTCGATTTACAGTTATCTTCTGCGCATTTTGACACCTCTTTTGTTGCACTACGATGTTGTTTGGCGGATTTATGGGCACTTGAGTGGCTTAAGGTCGAATTTCAAAGTTGCAAAAGCTCCGATTTTGTGCTGAATAAACACACAAAGAGAGATTCATCCAAAGGTTGGTCCAAAAACTACAATCCCACCTACCTATATGTGGTGTTAGCGCAAGATGTTAGGAGTATCATGGAAAGCGCATGAGACCAATGAATTTTTCAGAAGCCAGATTGGGAACCAAACTTCTCTGTATACATAGATCACGCACAACAAACTGCAATACTTTGGACATATTGCTAGATGAGAGGGTGACAATCTAGAAAAGGTGATAATACAAGGAGCCATCGAAGGAACGTGTACACGTGGCAGACCAAAACTCTGTTGGACTGATGACATTAAAGAAGCAACACTCTTATCTCTGCACATCGCATGTCACAAAATAGACAACGGTGGCGCTCCATCATAAATACGGTCAGACGATCCATATAGAACGACGACAACCTACCTATAGACCCAGTGATCGGATGTTGATGAACTAGACGAGCTACTGGAGCTGGAGCTGCCGTTAGGGTTATTTCTCCTATGATAGAATAGAATGTATGCGCTCTTTGTGATGACGCAATCTTCTGGTATAGGCGTCACCTTGGAATCGTCAAAGTCGTACCACATGCTGTCTGTAGGATTCTTGCAATAAGCTGTGTATAGGGTAAACAGAGATGTGAATTGTTAGTAATAGGGGTGGTAGCGAGCCTATGATAGAATAGAGTGTATGCGCTCTTCATGATGACGCAATCTTCTGGTATGGGCGTCACCTTGGAATCGTCAAAGTCGTACCACATGCTGTCTGTAGGATTCTTGCAATAAGCTGTGTATAGGGTAAACAGATGATGTGAATTGTTATATTAGTAATAGGGGTGGAAGCAAGTCCCTGGAAATTGAGTCCCACCCGAAAATGTTGAGTCCCAGGAACAAATCACCTTCTCGAATCCCACTTCCTGAAAATAACCCATATCAACAAAATAATAAAAACTTTCTGAAAAAACTTGTCTGCTTAATCATTCTTACTATTATGCAAATCAAAAGTGGCCAAATCCATGCATTTTTATACTCTTATACTCCCAAATGTTTGTCACAGATTATTTCACTTCCGTGTTTACCCAGACATCATTTTGAAATACAATTTCGACAAAATATGCCCCATCACTCAAACAAGTATGTTTGGAGAAATTTGGGAATCCTGAGTCCCGTCCAAAAAGTGAAAACAAATCCAGGGAGCGTGATTTCCACAAAATAACAGCCCTATACTCTATTCGTCTTCCTCTGTACAGTGACGTAACTTTACAGAAGCAGCATTTACACGTGTGTGTGTATCGTCCATCTTTCTACGCTTGTGTGTATATGCTGGCGCCTCGAGTAGCCACGCACATGTATGTGCTGCAATTAGTAGAATACACAGTTACTTCACTGTTTAAATGGATAAATAGACTATTTTTAGATAGGAGGATGTGTAAATAAAAACCAACAAAATATATACCAAGTCATTGGTTAGCGGCATAACCAAGATTCGGAATGGGGAAAGGGGTAGAAAATTAAAGTTATTTAAAATTGGGGAAGGGGTAGAAAATAAGTAATTCGCCAGTAAAACAGTATCATAAAGTGAAAAATGTATGCCAAACAGGCAAATCTATGTAGTTTATTTAGGGGACAATTTTAACCCCTAAGTGGTCATTTGAAAAAACATACGTATAAAACGGAAGCAAGTATTTTGTTCTTGTTTAATGCCTTATCTTATGCTGGTGTCACATCACATCCACACGTCCCAATACACATCTAAAACATATCAAATACTGTCAAATACTATTCTACCCATTAACGCACAATAATAATAATATAATAATAAATAGGCTCTTATATAGCGCAGAAATACCAGCAAAGGCCTCTAGGCGCTTTACAATAAAAAAAAACCCAGATACAAGCAATAACAAGCAATAAAAAACAACGACTCATTAAAAAACCCGACATAATAATGCACATTGATAATTAAAACAAAGCATTAAAAATAAGTGGACCGGCACTCAACAAGATCTATACAAAAATAAAAACATGCAAAAAGTTTTATAAATACACAATAATAAGTAAAAGAGTTGAATAACATGAATAAAATGGAGTGATGCAGCAGAACACATATTATACAGATGGATAATTGAAAAGATGAGTTTTAAAAAGTTTCTTGAATGTGGCTAGTGATTCGGCATTCCTAATCTGCTGCGGCAACCCGTTCCACAACTTTGGCGCAGAAACAGAGAAAGCTCGTTCACCGTAAGTTGCAATTGATACAGTCCGCGGTGATTCAAGAAGACCTTTCGATGATGACCGGAGCGAGCGATTAGGTGTGTAGGGTTTGAGTAGTTCTTTTAAGTAAGGTGGAGCAAGTCCGTTTAGCGATTTGTAAGTGAGCATGAGGATTTTGAAGACAATTCGGTCTTTCACAGGAAGCCAGTGCAGCTCATTTCGACGTTGATCGCTGATGTTTACGCGATATTTGCCATATAGTCCGAGAACAAGTCGCACAGCACTATTTTGCACACGCTGAAGTTTGGAGATCGCAGAAACTGGAAGACCATAAAGCAGGCTGTTGTTTGCATCAAGTTTGGATGTCACAAAGGCATGTATCAGACGCTCTGCTGTAGGACGGTCGATATACTTGCGAATCTGACCAATTTTGGAGATAGCCAGACACGCCGCACAAGACGGGGAGGATGACCTTTGCATGTCAAAGTCATCCTCGTACCTCATTCGAGAACAATTGTGCTTCCTATGAACTCCTATTTGTAACATAATTTGCGCTTAAATGCTGTTGTCTCTTTTATTGGTACTGCCTGCTATTTACCAACAGACTGATGTGATTTTGTCGACTGACCACCTTGGCAGGGGAACCCAACCTATATTCCCTGAATTTGGCAAGTGTGAGAATGAATTGTATTAAAAATATCAAAATGTGTGAAACAAGCTAAAAATAAATAAAATAAAATACATTAAAATTTGGAAAAAGATGATAAAATTGAATAAAAAGAAATACATTTCTATTAATAAAGGATTATCATTGTCCTCAATGAGTAAGCTTTAATGAATATAATAATTCTATATTAGGCTTAGAAGAAGAAAAAATCTGTGTCACATATTCGCGCCCACAAGTATGTGGAGTCACTTTTGCAGCATAACCCTATGCGATGAGCCAAATTTTGGCCCTTTTTGATGTTGTGTTTGGTTGTCAGGGGGGGGGGGGGGAATTGGCTCCAAATTTGGGGGGGGGAATACATAATAAGAAAAGAATTTCCGCATTTAGCATAGCTATTTTTTCATTTAAAAAAGCCAAAAATACACCACTTAGCTATATTTTCCTAAAATGTATGTGAGATAAGGCTGGGAATTTCGGGCGGGCAAACGGGTACCCGCCCGAAATAAGGTAACCGGGTACCCAAAATAAGGAACCCGATACCCGAAATGTTAAAAATTTAAAAAAAGGTCCAAAACAGGACCTTATATTACCCATATTTGAACCTAAATAACCCACATAATACCTCATGACCCACACCTTAGGAATAGTAACTCATAACCCAAAGATCCTATACTAAAATAGTACTATACTATCTTGCTGTATTAACTGATAGTTTACTGAATTTAGGTGGGCTTATGCTTGTGATATCATCAGCAGATGTATATTATCATTACCTGTAAAGTTGCAAGGACCCTGTCCATCTTATCTAGTGAAGTGTTAGTGTTTTTTGTATACACTAATAAGCATAGATAGATTCATGGGTTGATAATGATAACCTTTTATCATTCCCAAATGTATGTCTTTGTTGTTTAGAAAAATGAAATATTTCTTAATTAATTGTAACACCAAGATAGAGGTTACATGGAAATGATATAGGGTCACATGAGAGTTATGAATGGGGTCAATCGAGGTCGTTTAGGTAACAAAATGTGTACTCCAATTTTTTTTTTATTGAAAAAAAAATTGTAAAAAAATAAAAAAATAAAAAAATAAAAAGATTTAAAAAAAAAATATTGGGGGTCGGGTACCCGTCCGGAAAATGGGTCGGGTACCCGGGTACACAAATACCCAAAATTCCCAGCCTTAATGTGAGACAGACCTTCTTTTGGGGGGGGGGGGCCTTAGCTTTGGTACTGCTAGCTTTGGTACTGCTACCCTTACATTGACATTGCGTTTATCCAAATATGAAATTACGCAAGTAAAAGCACATGGATAACACATGAACGTGTGAATATTGACCATATTCAAATGTCATCAAAATGTTTATGAAAATGTCTGGCCATAAATTAAATCAAAACATTGAAGGTGTTTCTCGAATGAATCAGACAGTCTTTATGTGATGACGACATTCCAAGTATCACAGGTTGTTTTTGGCAGTGTAAACACTACACAGTCTACCTTAAGTTGACCATATAAGGACTTTGTGGAATAATTTCAGATTGTCTCCAGGCAAGTTGAATACATACTGAAATGTTAACACATTCCATGCGGCAGTCGTCTGCAGACGACAATCATGATAGTCTCAAAATTTCACAAAATGTTTCACAATTTCCAGAATTATTGAATTTCTTCACCATATTTGGAATTGCAATGAAAATGAATTAAAATAATTACAAACAGGCCTAGTATTGCTTCAGTAATTCTTGAGATAAGACTTCGAAAGTTGGGAAAGGTTCCTGAAAATCTGTTTTGTATATGGTAAAACTAATAGCCGCGTGGAAAATGTTAAGATTTTGAACACAGTAGTACGCATCTCTGGCAAATTGGGCGGCAAATATCACATCAAATTTCCATACGCCTTATATTCAACATACATACATCCATCACAATGTAGTGTGCTTTTTAGGGAAAGGTTTTTCAAACAATTATGTTTATATAACATTTATGTGACATGTTCTACCAAAACCAGACGGAATTGGGCAGAGCTCCAAACTGAGAAATAGTCCAAAACATAATTGGGGGGATTTTTGGAGGAATTTGAGTTTCTGGTAAATAATTTTAAATCCTCAAAGTGTTTATAACAATATTGTGAAAGATTATGATTAAAAAATCATCCTAAATGTATGTTTTAGTGATTTAAAAATGCCTAGTTCTAGCAAAAAGCCTAGTTCTAGCAAAAAGCCTAGTTCTAGCAAAAAGCCTAGTTCTAGAAACTTTAAAGGGCGATATCTCAGTTTGGAGTTTTCATAAAGACCGTAAAAGACGAACTTGAAAATGATGTGACTCCGCTTTGGGAAGTCCGATTAAAAAAGAGAGGTACCACTGTAAAGCTGAAGATCTCTACTTTATTAATCAATTACTAACACAATGTTGATATCTTGTCCAATTGTGTCTGGTTTCGGTAGAACATGTCACATATATGTAAAGGAAAAAACTGAATGTTTGATGAAGGCTAGGCTATTATTTTTATTTTTTTAAATTTTTTTTTATTAATGCTTTCTTTATTGAGGGTAATATGCTTCAGTGACTTGCACTGCTTTCCAAGCAGGCCCTCATTTCGATACATACATAAATACAAAATACATCAAAATAACAATTAACAGTGTTTAAATATAATACAAATTATTCAATTATGATACAGTGGAAATATAGGATTTGAATTGACCGAGTGACATATTTTCTAAATCAATTCGAATAGATGGTGATAAATTGTTCCACAGATGACCAGATCTGTAAAGAAATGTGCGCATACCAGAATTTGAGTTGATTTTAGGAATAATTAAAGTATTACTTGAATGATTCCTGGTAGTATGATTGTGATAGTTATGTACAAATTCAAAATTGGATGATAAATAGGTTGGACTTATATGTTTTAAACATTTGAATAAAATAATAAGTATTTGAATTTTCCACCTATCACTTAGTTTTGCCCAATGAAGTAAATTCATCATGTCATTTATTGGTGTTCTGATATCAGCAGATAATATTGTTCTGGCTAAACGGTTGTGTAAGACTTGAAGTCTTGCTTGATATGAATTTGAACAGTTGGACCATACTGGGCTGGCATAATCAAAATGAGGAATCACAAGAGCATTGGATAACATTATAAGAGTTGGATGTGGAAGAAAATGCTTTACACGACGAATAACACCAATTCTCCTGGAAACATTTTTTGCTAAGTAATCTATATGTGATAACCAAGACATGGTACTATCAAATTTGACACCGAGATATTTAAATTCTCTAACCATTTCAATCATAGCATCGTTATAGGTGAGTGAAATATCATTAAATCGATCTAACATATGTCTGGTACCAAATAGCATAACTTTAGTCTTATTGATATTTAATGTAAGTTTGTTTGCCTTCAACCAATTAGCAACTAGATCTAGGTTTGATGTCAAAGAAGTTGAAAGTTCATCAGGACATTTTGATCTAAATAGTAAAGTGGTGTCATCAGCATACATTTTAGTTATACAATTTACAGCATTTGGTAAACAATTTACAAATAAAATAAATAACAGAGGTCCTAATATTGACCCTTGTGGAACACCAATATTTATATGCTCAAACTCTGAAAGATTAGAATTAACATTTACAGCCTGTGATCTATTACTGAGATAAGATTTAAACCAAAGAAGTTCAATACCATCAACACCATACCTTTTTAATTTATCAATTAGCACTTCATGGTTGACAGTATCAAACGCTTTCTTTAAATCAAGAAAAATGGCACCTGTGACATAACCATTATCCATATTATTGAGAATAAAATCTTGTACATCTAGTAGAGTTGTTGTAGTAGAGTGATTTGCACGAAAACCAGATTGAGCACTTGAAAGAATACCCTTAGTACTAACATACTTATACAATTGGTTATGAACAGCTCTTTCAATAATTTTTGACACTATTGGCAGCACTGAAATTGGCCTATAGTTACCGACATCTGATTTATTCCCTGATTTATAAATAGGTGTTACCTTTGCCCTTTTCCAGTCATCAGGAAAAACAGAGCTTCTCAGTGACAAATTACAAATAAAAGCAAGAGATTTTGAAATATAGGGTGCACCTAATTTGAGCAACTTAACACTAAATTGATCTAACCCTGCTGACTTATCATTATTCATATTATTAATTTGATTATAAACAAATTCAGGTGTAATATCATAAAACTTAAATTTATCATTAGATGTATTATTAATATCATTGTTAATCCCAGAACATGAATTATTACATGGACAGTTATTATTTATATCATTATCAAACTTCTCACCAAGTTTTTCCCCTATAGAAGTAAAATATTTGTTGAATGCATTAGCTGTATCCTTTGAACTAGGTGAGCCATCATCAGAATATACTATGTTACTTGGTACAGGTGAGGACTTGTTGGGAATTATTTTCTTGATTACTTTCCATAGATTTTTACTATTATGAATATTATTATTAACTGCATCATTATAATAATTTTTCTTAAGATGATATTTCATGTTGTTAACTTTATTTCTTAGACTCTTTGCTTTGTCCCAATATATTTGCTCATTAGTTTTATGAGCTTTGGCATAATAATAGTCCCTATCTTTAGAAAACTTGAGAAAGTCATAATTGACCCACTCAGGAAGGTGACCCTTAATCCTTCTTTCTTTGAATGGAGCATGAGTGTCACATATGTCAGTGAATAGTGATTGCCACTTAGCAAGTGCAGTGTTAACATCCTCAATATAAGTTATTTGATCCCAATCAATATTTTGTACAGAGTTAGTAAAGTTTGTCTCATTGAAGTTTTTAAAACTTCTGGATTTTACAGTCCTTGGTGGGAGTTTAATTTGCTTATGTTTACGTACTACATATATCAATGAATGGTCACTAAGGCCTAAGCTATGTACACCAGAATTTACAACAAGCTCAGGACGAGAAACAAAAATTAAATCAATGATGGTTTGACTAACATCTGTAATTCTAGTATAGTCACATATTAATTGAGTCATGTGATTATTTTGCGCTAAAGTGCTTACTTTCTTAGATTTACATGAATCACAAAGATCTAAATTAAAATCACCAAGAATATATACATCATCATAAATAGAATTGCACTCATGAAAAACTAGATCAAGTTTATCTACATAGTCAACATTGGCACTTGGAGGACGATAAACGGTACCTATAAGAATTGGTTTAGTTTTAGGCAAATTGACTTCAATCCAAATTGCCTCAATATCATTGTTAAGAAGATCAATGTTTTGTTTAAATGAAATTTCCTCCTTAACATAACATAAATATAACATATATATTGCCATTATGATCCACGACTGACACAACTTCACCTATATAATAGGGCCTCCCTTGTATAATTTAAATATTACCACTGACTTAGGCCACAAAATATAGAAGGTTTGTCTCAGAAACCTATCAGCATTAACATAATATAAAACAAGTGTTAATGCCTTGATGTGCTGTTGACATCAACAATAAGAGAGAGTCTTAAACAGCTAAGAAAGTTTGAGCAATCTCATTGGTTCTCAGAAAAATCGGCGACATTTAGATGAGACAATTGAACACGGGAAGGTGGGGCTTACGTTAAACAGTGCGTCCGACCTTCACAATGCATGGTTTGCTCCATAACGCGCACTTCTACAGTGCGTCTTTGCGCCTTTCCTTCGTTTATGCCGGCGCCGCGACGCTTACGCATGGTGTACTCATCGCATGGGAATGGTTGGAATGTTTGCGGGTTATTTGATCTTAGCAGGGGTAAAAGTTGTCAAATGTGGACAATAAAATGTACTTATTTCTTTGATAAATGTCTTTAGTATGATTGTTTAAGAATGAGAATGAAGGTATTGTTTTTATATTGTCTGACATGAATGCGGAAGATAGTATTTTTTTTGCAAAATCAATACCTTTATTCCTAACTAAAAACAATACCTTTATTCTCTAACTAAGATCAGGGATACTATTAATTTTGGGATAGGAAACTCCTATACTGTGCATACGTAACTGACAGGTCACGTTTTCTAGGCTATTATATTAATGAGCTCATCCAGGAACTTTTACTTTTGTGTGATCATATCTTGGTGACGCTGTCGCGCTGTTTGACGCCTGCTCAGGTACAGCGCCAACAAGATATGATCACACAAAAGTTAAAAGTTCACGGAAGAAGTAGCTTCCCATGGACAATTTCTGTGCACACCCCACCCCCTACAGGTAATCACCGCCAAACGAGGACCATGACGTGGTACTATCAAAACGAGGACACCCCAAAATGGACACACACAAGGACAAAATGGCGATAAAAAAGAGAAAAGTGTATCACACTGCCAACCAGACAGTGCACTATCCAACCGAGGTATGTCAGGGGGTATCACATGCGAGGACCTCATTTGGATATCATTTTACACTGTTTGCATCAGTTTGGACATATCAGAAACCGAAGTTCGTCCTTGGTTGCAGGTTAAGCATGTTGCGATATCGCGCCGCGACGATATCGCAATTGGATAAGCTTATCGCGACTGCAATATTAAATTTGACCTCAGACGATATCCAACAATGTAAACTTTTACCTGTATAAAAGTGTATACATTTTCAACTCTCAAATCTTCAGCTTGTCGACTGTAATTTATTCCTTGTTTTGTTCCTAAAGTGGTTTGATTGTTTGTTTAAATCCATCATCATTGTTATTACAAACATGTCAACTTGTCATCAAAAAGAAACTGGACCGCTAAGCCTAACCACATGTGCCCTTGTTTTGCCTTGGCCGATATAAACAGCCCGTTCTAAGTTGCAATCTTGCTCATTTATTGGCGATGTTATTAGGTTATGGACAATATTGAAACGGAAACCAGCGAATGACGTCACGCTAATAAATGGTGACCACATGATTCAACACGTGATTAATTTTCCATTGATAAAAATACAAACTAATCTTCGGATAGGCTCGATTTTCCGATACCCGAGTGAGATGAATGACGTCATGCTAATGGCGACCACATGTTTTACAATAATAAATAAAAAGATGAAACAAAATGCTAGCGGCAATGTTTTCATGAACTTGTTTATTGATTAATTCTTTGAATTTGAACATCATGAAACCTGATGAGGAACAGTTTGCATGTAAAATGCGGTGGGCAGAATGTTACATTGAATGTAATAATGTGTTGTATCATATATTTCGAGGACAAATAAGGTTCGTTTTTCATCACTGAAAAATGTATTTAAAAAAGTAAGCTTTTTAAAAGTTTGATAACAAATATCGTGATATGGCGATATCGCGATCAAATTTTACCCACGATCAACGATTTGAGACAAGGTGGCGATAAACACACCTATTGCAGGTATGTCCACAGTTGGATGGTGGGTATTTAAACTAAAGTCCTTGATTGACGGTGATTACCTACACCTGCTAAGGCTAAATTTTAAAAAATCATTTGTCTCAAAGCTCCCGCGCGCGTTAGTTAATTGATGCGCATTAGAAGAACAAAATTATGATTTTTTTTTTTAATTCTATTTTTTTTCCAAAAGTTTCACAGATTTTTCAAAAAAAATCCAAAAGTGTCACCAATTTTTTAGATTTTCATTGATCACAATCATTTTGAATAGAAAAGTTCACTTTTACAAGGATTTCAATATTCTATATTTATAAAAAAAACTTTAACGAGAGCATCAATGATGCAGAAGCTGACTACAGCTGAGAATTTGGGAAAATTCATAACTCACGTCTATATATGAAGAGCTTTGTTGCAAAAGGGCTATGGTGCATTTTTTTCAAAAATGAGTTTGATATAGAAATGTATAGGGAAAAATCTTATGTTTCAAGGAAACAAAGTCATTTTTTTTCAAAAAGACATTTTTCAAAAAGTCATTTTCAAAAAGTCATTTTTTTTCTCATTGTAAACAGTCATTGAAATTGTTGTTTTGTTGCAAAAGGGCCTGTGTCCAGAATTAAATCGGGATACAGGCCCTTTTAAAACAAAACAACAACTTCAATAGTTTACAATGAGATGTAGGTCTTTTTGAGAAAAAAATGACTTTATTTCCTTGAAACATATGATTGTGAGCTATACATTTCTGTATCAAACTTATTTTTTTTAAATGATTAAAATAAATGATTTTTTTTGTTGGTATTTTTTCTCTAAGTACAAACAGATGGAGTTTTGTTGCAAAAGGGCCTACATCCAAATTTTCAAAAAATGTAAACATGATTTTTTGTTGTTGTTGAAAACTAGCGCATTTGGAATGTATTTCAATTTAAATTAGTATGTAGTGTACCTCTTTCATAATCCATTCAGTTTTTCAATTGCTCAACTTGAATATTTAGAAACAGTTTTTTGACTTTTTCTCAATAAGAGCCAAAGTGGATGCAGGCCCTTTTGCAAAAAACCTCTTCATATTGTAAACCACTATAATCTGTCCAGCATATAACAAATGATGCAAAGCTCGAATCCATATTATATCTTACATGAAACAAGAATTATATATACTAGCGGGCACCAGCGCTTCGCGCTGGACCCGCTAGAAAATTTCACGGGGAATAAGTAAACAAAGCGTAAGAAAATTTGATACAATAATATCAAGAACATGTCCTATACATAATCCAGACGGGGCCCTCAATAATCCGAATATCGCAGGTGCTTTTGATAATCCATGTTATACATTGCCTTAATCTAGGTAGGCCTACGTTTGTGTTTCCAGATACCTATGTAGGCCTCCCATGAGACCTGAAATGCAGGTACCCGTTGTCCCTTACTTTATCATAGTCAAGTAAATTAAACGCGGGTGCCGAAGATAGCGGACAGTAAAAGTCACAATAGGCAGAGGTCAGTAATATCAAAGCGTTATAAATGTTTATATAAATATCAATCAAGAGTATGTCCTTAAATAATTCAGGTACTAAGGTGCCCTTGATATAATGTAAGTGACATGGTGCCCTTAATACACCATGAGCCTAGGCCCAATGTGCTCTTAAATAATACAGATACCCAAGAAATCCGAGTAGGCCTACTCCATCAACGTGTTCTTAATACCCCCAGTTATACTCCTGTCAGCGCATGTCTCTACCTATTTTGTACCCCAAATAATAAAAAGTTGAATTTTAATGTCAAAATTGAAAGTTACATAAAATTAGCTTTTAAATGTCTCCCCCGATTCTTTTATTGCCCTGCCACCCCGTTTTACTCCTTTAAAGGTATATTATGTGATCTTTCCATGGAACGCCCTCAACATCGAAAAAAATTGAAAGCAGATTTTCTTGCAGATTTACATTTCTGATCATAAATCGTACATACATTCCAAGTTACAGGGCGATAGCAATACGATTCTTAATTACTTCAAAAAAAATCATAGTTTTAGAGTGAAAATAAATTGTCGGATATCCGACAACTTATTTTATTCTAGTCTAAATTCACTCTAAAACCATGATTTTGAGGTAATTAGGAATCGTATCGCTCTGTAACTTGGAATATATGTACGATTTATGATCAGAAATGTAAATCTGCAAGAAAATCTACTCTCTAAAAAAAATCACGAATAGAGGGCGCTCTCTGGAAAAGATCACATAATATGCCTTTAACATATGGTGCTGGTGCAAGTGTCGCCACTGCCCATACTGTATCCAGGTAATTCAGTAGGCCTACGTTCTGAGCGTTACAGTTTTATAGTCGGTCGTTTAGTTTTATGGTCGGCGGAGTCTATCATCAAGATCACTTGTACCATTCCACGCTTGTACTTGAGCACAATGTGTGCCATCCGGGTTTTGTTTGGCCTATTTACATTAAATACATTATTCCTCCAATAGGCATGTGGGGCCTTAACGTATAGTATATGTAGTCCCTTTATCATGTTTGCTGTGTTCTATAAAGCCTCCCGAGATACTACCTGAGTGTACACCCTTGAAATCCAGTTATCACAGGTGGCCCACCTGCGCATAGTATATCCAGGTAATTTGAGACTCGTTTTATAGTGAACCCCGTAATCCAGATACCACGGATGCCCTGAATAATCCAGACACTCTATAATAATCATGATAATGTACCACACGTTCCGTTTATCATGTTTATCCAGATGCCCCATGTGCCCTTATATCCAGATTATCAAGTAAGGGAAGTGCGGAGAGGAGGAGGTGGCTTTAGGGTACACTATTAGAAAAAGGGTGCTTCAGAGGGGTTCTTGGCTGTCCCGTATAATGGTTTAAAGGTTCTTTGATTTTAAAGGCCCCAAAAGGTTCTGTAGAGAACCTTTAGAGGTTCGAAAGACCAATGTTTGCCCATATTTTGCCTATTTTGAACCTTAAAATGGTTCTTTTTTGAACCTTTTAAGGTGATATAAAGGGTTCCATACGGGACAGCCAAGAACCCCTGAAAACCTGAAGCATCCTTTTTCTAAGAGTGTACGGACTGCCTGCTTTCACTCTGCTCCGTTACAATGTGCACGGTTTGCGCCACAAACGCGTACACTTTTTGTCTGCGTCATTACGTGTGCGCCGAACCGCGTGCGCCATGTTAAACGCGGTCACAACATAGAAACGGTTGACATGGTACTGCCAGTTTCTTTATCGTTAGCAAACGTCGCATTCATCTATGTTACTAATGTGAAAGTGTCACTTTAAGATCTGTGTAAGAGTTTTTGTTTACATTTAGAAAATGTCGTGAAATATTTTTATTTGTCGGACGTATAAATGCTTGTTACTATGCGATTTTTAAGAATAACAAACAGCCGCATATACAGAAATGTAGCTATATCCCTGAAGAAAATATTTTGGGTGAAGACCATATGTCATCACTCATTCCGAAAACCACAATTTGTGTCCGAAAATAGCTACCCGAGTAAAAGAAATTCAACATTTCGGATTTTCACATGTGATCCTTTCTGCGCATGTCTGAAAACGGTAAAAAACGGGCATTGAACTATCTAATTAGCTCGTGTATTAGAGGCGCAATTACCACGCTTTTTCAGTTGAGGAGGGACGCGAGTGTAAAATTATATTGAACTATCTAATAAAGCCATGTTCCGAAAATTAGTATATAGATATTATTATGCATTCACCGTTCACCGTGTAAGCACATTTGCCCTTCTATATGCTTCGGTTGAGATTTCATAAGATCAAGAAATAGTCTCTTTCTGGTATTAAAACAAAATATTGCCAAACACCTTGGATATTAAATGGTGCGACCTAATGGTAGATGATTGTTCTCTTTTGTAATGTGTGAAGGTTCAATAAATAATATGTACAGAGATGAATAACTTCGGTACGTAACAATGGCAAAATACAAACACCTATTTTATGAAAATATGCATCATTTAATGAAAATAATAATATTTACAGGTCACCAAACTCCCATGGCCCCTGGATCTTAGGCCAAGTAAAAATAAAACTTGTTTCTCATGCTAACTTTTTGAAAAAAGGAAGATGAGGTTATTTTTTTTCCTTCCCAAAATGGCGAATGCCCCTTTGGCCCCGGAAGACCTGACAAACGCCAACCCGTTTTATTTTTGCCACGCTCGCCTCGCATCGAGCATCGCGATCACCGAGTTTAAGCATGATCCGACCAACTTCAAAAAGTTGACCCCTATATAACCTTTGACCTCATACGCTCTAGCGAATGCGAACTTGCTCTTGCGGGGACCGAGCTGCACCCACCCACTGAGTTTGAACGCCGCCCGACCCCGGGAAGGCGATGGTGCGCCACTTTGACTTTGGTAATGCCACAAAAACCAGTTGGCGAATTGGCATTCTCTTCTGGATGGTTCAATAAGTAACAATAACATCTACCGAGGTGATTGGTTTAGGGGAATATTGAAAATAAGATAGGCTTTTCTTCTGATATCAAAATATTCTTTTTTATTTGTATGTGATCTTTTCCAGAGAGCGCCCTCTATTCATTATTTTTTTTATTTTAGAAAGTAGATTTTCTTGCAGATTTACATTTCTGATCATAAATCATACATACATTCCGAGTTACAGAGCGATACGATTCCTAATTACCTCAAAATCATGGTTTTAGAGTGAATTTTAGAGTGAAAATATAAACTGTCGGATAATCCGACAGTTTATTTTCACTCTAAAATCATGATTTTGAAGTAATTAAGAATCGTATCGCCCTGTAACTTGGAATGTATGTAAGATTTATGATCAGAAATGTAAATCTGCAAGAAAATCTTCTTTCAATTTTTTTTTTATGTTGAGGGCGTTCCCTGGAAAGATCACATAATATACCTTTAACCAGAGAGATATTACACCTCCCTGGTTTAACCATACATAGCCTAGGCTATAGCCTATAATAGGCATAGGGCTAGGCTGGGATGGTCGGGAATTATAGTGCTCCCGGGACTCGATTTTGTTTTTCGGTCGGGACTCGGGATTTACGAAAATTGGTAGTCCAGATTTTTGAGGAAGTGAAAACGCAATAAAATATACTAAATGTCCACCAAAGTGTACTGTACTGTACAGTAGATGTACTTCTGTTCTCTGTGTTGTCTTCATTTGCCTTTTATTATTGTCAAATCTGCACCGGTTTTAATCAGCTTCCGGACATTAACATTACATATTAAAATCGCGATTCGTTCAAGATTTACCATCAGAATAATGTTGTGTACTACCAAAATGCATAAAACTTTCATAAGTGCAACCAAATGTGCACAATGAAGCGAATTTTAGAGCAACATCGTGCGTACGTAAACACACACCGCTGGCGATGTGAGCGGCGCCATACTCTTGGGTTCCTTTTTTAGTAGGAGAACAACCGTATGAGGAACAGGCGGGTTGGACGATGATGTATTATTTATTTTAAAGTACCCCTTTTCATTTTATATTTGGTTTATTTTGTACTCACGTCTAGGCTATATCAGCCTTTCGACTCACTCGTAGTCATTTTTATCTGCTAAAAATTAACGTCAAAGTAGATGCAGATGAAAACAACTCGAAGTATTACAGAACAACAAGAAACAGAACATGAAATAGGTGAGAAGACGCCATTATTTTCTCAGAACACACGGCCGCGGCATGCTCGGACTGAAAACTTTTTGGGGGGTTGGACGCTTTCACTTTTGAAAGGGGTGTCATGTTTTATTTAAACAATGTTTTTATTTTCAATAAATTACTTGAGCTATAATATAAACATGCGGCATGTCATTATGAATATTTATTGAGTAAATTTGTATTAAATGTGGAATTTCGACATGGCGGAAGTTACACAATATCTAAATATAATACATAAATGTGCCGTTAAACCCAACCCTCCCCCGTTAACACGACTTCAAAAAATGAGTGAACCCGTAGAGACTCTGATTGTTTCGTAATTAAACACTGCACCCTCACATATTCGCACGTGCTACTGCTCGAGGAAAGCTCACGACACATTGAAACAGACGGGGTAACTCGGTAAATGTAATTGCCTCATTTACATCGGACTATAATATGTAGATTTGACATTTGATGTACACATCAATGGCAGACGATACCAAACTGGTGGGGGTAATAAAAGATATTACGGCACGATAAATCACGCAAATTCAACATTTTGGCAAGGTAATATTCGTAAGTTTTACTCTTTTTCGCGAATTTCTAACAGCACCTCATGATGAAAAACCTTTGAAAACATTATTTTCCAATAATTTTGGTCGCTGAAATCGGAGATATAGTTTGAAGAATATATACAGAAGCGATTAACATCAATTAACGAAAAACGACCTCCCCACCTATTTTTCACTTTGACGGCTGTATTTTTACTTTCCGCTGATTTCGTATCATGAATAATAATGATCTCTAGTAGTTAAACCAATCACAATAAGACAATCATGCTTGTACGTCATGATACATGCGTACCATGTGTTAATCAACTTTTCTATCATAGCGTTTACATGCATTTTCAATACAGTTATGACAATAAAGAAAATAACGCGAAATTGCCTATTTTGTCGAATGGCAATCAGGCCCATTTTATAACATATTTATGCGATCATATTGTTTCACTATCTCAAGTACATTTCCCCACAAATAACCACTTGTGTGACCAAGATAAAACCATATTTCACAGTCGCACTTTCCCCTTGACCTATACCGTGACCTTTCGCGTCAGGTCGCTTTAGCTTACTGTAGTAAGCTAAAAAAATCGCATTCCGCATTAGGTTTTGAAAAACTGAAGAGCTTTGAGACAAAAGATTTTTTAATATAGCCTAACATACCTGTATAGTGCCCACCGCTCATGCTCCCCATATGATTGCACACACCATATAGATCATACATATAATCCACAGGGTTATTAGATCTCCGCCTATGACTCTGCCTCCATGGTGACCATCCCGTTAGTGACGCTAACGTGGCAGCCTGTTGGCTGGGCTGTCGTCTCTCTATATACTGCTCCATGTTAAGGTTGTTGAGTGGAAACTCTACAAGGGTGTTTAGTTTGGTCCGGTTATTGCCAACCTGGTACAGAGGAAAAACCAAGTACTGTCAGAAAGTGGAAATTTTGTAACACGAACATCATTTATTCCGTCAAATGTGTCGCGGATTGACCGTTTCGATAAAAAAACACTATATGTAACTCAAAATGTGATATAATATCCCAAAAAGCAAATAGGGGGGCAATTGTAAATTTTCGCGTTTCGCACATTTTGAACAAGTCTGCTTGTTTTTATTTCCACGATTTTGAGCTTCCTTACATAGACCCTACATACATAAGGAGTATATTCATGCGTTTTTATTTTCGCGCTTGCTAATCTAACTGCGCAAAGCACGCAAAAAAAATGTAGCATCCTATGTGTCACTAAGAGCTTTAAATTGATAGACACAATAGAATGGTGTGACCTTTAAGGGGGAACTTAAGGATCTATTTTTGGAATTTTTGTGAGTGCTGTAATTATTGAACGATGACTCAAATGTACACAAAAGAATACATTTTTGGGAAAGGAAATGGATCAGAGAATCCATTATGCTACCAAAAATGGTGTTTTTTTGAGAAAATCACCAACAACAAAAAAAATCACATTTGACCCAATTTTTTTGGACAAAGCTAACAAAAATAATTTTGAGTAAAAATGCCTGAATCGCTAGATGATGATGTAAAGACACTAATTTAGGTTGAATTGCCAAAAAGAAAAGGTTTGAATTTTTTCCACTTTTTTGGCACTTTTTGGTCAAAATTTCAAAACATATTCGATTAGGTTAAAAAACTAGTAAGAACACCAGAAATAGGTTCTGTAAGGTACCATTCCATCCTCTAGCCACCCCACTCTTGAGACCCCATTCCATTAATGATCATTTCAATCATTCACCATTATGAAAATTGACGATGCACACACCCAGGGTTGTAGCCAGAGCATTTTGAGTGCCGGGCGCAATATTTCGCTATTGGTTACACATTTCTCGCGGCTCAGCGGCCGGGATGTTTTTAGGCTTTTTTTAATTCACTTTGAGGGTTCCTGCCACATCATTTCTTGTTTTATGAGGCAGTTGAATGATTTTTTTTAGAGTGCTGGGCGGGCCAGCCCAATTGCGGGTGGGCCCGCCTGGCGCCGCCCGGCGTAGCTACAACCCTCATTCCGCACACCCATCCAAGTAAAAGTTGAGTGCCCCCCCTCCCCCGGGTTACATATTGATATGAATTACCTACCTGTTTGAATCGTTTAAGGTGAATGATGAGTATATCTGGTAGCGACCAGAGACTGAGCTTTTGGGTTCCTTGTTGTAAACGCTTACAGAACGGACAGTGCCACATAAAAGTTGAGTGCCCCCCCCCCCCCCCCGGGTAACATACTGATCCTATATTTATGAATGACTTACCTGTTTGAATCGTTTAAGGTGAATGATAAGTATATCTGGTAGCGACCAGAGACTGAGCTTTTTGGTTCCTTGTTGTAAACGTTTACAGAAGGGACAGTGCCACATAAAAGTTGAGTACCCCCCCCCCCCCCCCCCCCCCCGGGTTACATACTGATCCTATATTTATGAATTACCTACCTGTTTGAATCGTTTAAGGTGAATGATGAGTATATCTGGTAGCGACCAGAGACTGAGCTTTTTGGTTCCTTGTTGTAAACGCTTACAGAACGAACAGTGCCACAAAATAAAATTTGAGTCCGCCCCCCCTTCCCCCCAGGTTACATACTGATCCTTTATTTATGAATGACCTACCTGTTTAAATCGTTTAAGGTGAATGATGAGTATATCTGGTAGCGACCAGAGACTGAGCTTTTTGGTTCCTTGTTGTAAACGTTTACAGAACGGACAGTGCCACGCATTATCCGGACCAAGCTGTAGATAAAACACATATTTGGTTGAAGAAATGATTGTCAAAATCTGGGTACATGTAACAGAGTGAAGAGTCGACTGCCAGCAATATCGTTTATGTAAGGGGATCTAATGAAGGAATGTGGTTTGGGAGGCAGGGGGTTAATGAAAAAAATAAATAGCAATGATATTTCAACATAGCTAAACATTGTTTTAATCAAATGTTGCTGCTTTTTTGTAAGTAGAAACAACAATAATGGCCAATTATAATGATTATCTTTAATATTGAAGTACATTTTGTACTAAAATTTTTTCTTAAACATCTCTTAGTACCCCTTTAATTACGGAAGAAAGTTGTAAAATCCTCTAATCCTTAAAAAGAAGATTTGTGTAAGGATAATTTCACGTCATAGTTTTACACCAAGGATAAACTACTTGGCTATGATTTCATTAGGCTATATTAAAAAAATCTTTTGTCTCAAAGCTCTTCAGTTTTTTAAAACCTAATACGGAATGCGGTTTTTTTAAATATAAAATATTGAAATCTTTGAAATGTGATCAATGAAAATCTGAAAAATCAGTGAAATGTTGGGATTTTTTTTTTTTAAATAAAAAATAAATAAGATTTTCGTTTTTCTAATGCGCATCAATTAACTATTGCGCGCGGGAGCTTTGAGACAATTTTTTTTTTTTAATTTAGCCTTACAAGTCACACATTTTGATAATGAGGCTATATGGCTGTGAATATGTCCTTGCATGAATGCTACGTTTCATTTCATCATCAGGATTTGTGGATGGATAGTTAACACTTTCCACGCGGCAGGCGGCTGCAGACAACATTCCAAAATGTCACAAAATGTTTCAAAAATGTCAAAATTGTTAAATTTCATAACCATATTTGGAATCACCTTGAGAAATGCATTGACATAAGTACAAACATGCCTGGTATTAGTTCAGTAATCATTGAGATAGACCTTGAAAGTTTGGGAAGGTTTCTGAAAAATCTGTTTTGTATATGGTAAAACCAATAGCTGCGTGGAAAGTGTTAACACTTTCCTTGTGGCTATTGCTTTTACCAAATACAAAACAGATTTTTCAGAAACCTTTCCCCATTTTCAAAGTCTATCTCAAGGATTACTGAACCAATAATAGGCATGTTTGTACTTATTGTACTGCATTTCTCATGGTGATTCCAAAAATTGTAATTCAATTAAATAATTTTGACACTTTTTAATATTTTGTGAAATTTTTGCACTGATGTCTGCAGACGCCTGCCGCGTGGAAGGTGTTAACATATACATGCATGCGACTGGCCATGGCTATTAAAAACCAAAGCCAACATCTTGGTTTCAATAAAGGGTGGGAAATCTGAAATCTGAAAATTTAGAACATGTACTCATCTCTAAAGTAGAAATATTTCATTGATTTCCAAATAAGGAATGGAGGATAATCAACCAATTTGTCTGTCTGGGATGGTTGGCAGGTGTATCAGGGGCAGGGGGAAGCTGAATTCATAGTGAAGGAGTAATATAACAGTGACATCTTATCAAATTTTGGACAAATATTAGTTATTCCTCATCAAGTTGACACGAAGGGGGGGGGGGGGGGGGGGGGGGGGGGTTCCTGTCAGTTAAAGCACACAATTTATTCTGTTGATGAAAACCTAAAGGCTTTATCTAAAAGCCCACAAAGACAACCTTAACTTTCTTTGATAGCGCTTCTCAATGATTTGTCTAACAATATCTTGATTGAAATGTCTGTACTTTACACCTTTCATCCTATTTAATGGAAATTGGATGTCTGAAGTTCAACACAGATTTGCGAAATTTAGAAGACAGTTCGAATCCACCACTGAGCTTCTTTTTTTTCAAAATTTCTGAAAACAATTGAGTAACCACAAATTTAAAGACATTTTAGAAAACAAATGAAATTTTTAGAAGATTTTTAACAAATATTCTTGAAAATGAGTGAAAAAATTTGCAAATTTGCCCAACATGTTCAAGACCCTGAAGAAAAATCCATAATCGACCCTGTCTGTCTGTCAACGAGTAAGTCAATATTTTTCTTTCATCGAAGTAATGATAATATCAAACAAAACTAGGTTAAGTGATTTATTGATACTGCTTGAAAACAAGTAGGCCACAATGTCGCCTCATAATCACAATCAGGTCAAGTCATGTAACACCAGGTTTAAATCCGGGGGGAGGGGGGCACTGACATTGGAAAAGGGTATAGGTATGTGCCGCGCTGAAGACCCCCTTTTCACCCTCTGCTGCTAGCTCTTATGACCCCCTTTTGAGCCTGCATCAGTTCTTAAGACCCCAATGTTATTGAAAATTCAAAAATCACGAAATTTTGCGTTCCAAAGCCCCAATTCTTTGAAAATTTTGTGTTCTAAAACCAAAAAAAAAAAAAAAATTGCGTTCTTGCTAATGAATTTGAACTAAAGGCCAGTTCTCAAGACCTATTTCATTGAAAAAATCAGTTCCTAAGACCCTATTTTTCATCATAAAATCCACTCAGTTCAGTTCTGTAGCCCCCCTTTTTGAGACCCTGTGCGGCACACCCCTACCCAAAAAAAAGTTGAGTGCCCCCCCAGGTTTAAATACAATGTAATATTGACTAGTGGTTTGAAATTTAGACCATGTGTCAGGTAAAAATGTGGTTTGAATTAGGCCACACACACAAATATGTTGTGTTGCCCTCAGCGACCGACCCCAAAGCTTTGGACCGACCCTAAAATCTAAAAAAAGGGTCACATTTTTTTTTTTTTAAGATTTAAATATTATTAAAACAAATTGTCAAAACATTACTATTTCTGCTTGAAATGAATAAGTGTGCTTGAAAATATTGCTTTTAAACTATTATCATCACACTAGAAACATAAGCCAAATTGAAATTTACCAATTTTGTCTTGTCATGAACCACCACCTGTCAGTAATATTTGTCAGCAAAAAAAAAGGAAAATCGACCAACCGACCCGACTTCAAGATTTTTGACACTTGAGGGCAACGCAGCAAAAAGAATACGCCTTATAAAGTCACACAAAATGTAAGACCCATTCATCCTGCTTCTTGTTATTGCATAGATGTAAGAGTGTATTTGAAGAGTTTCACTTGAAGTGTTTCATCATCGAAAATATGTTATATCCATTTTCCCAGTGCTTAAGTGCTTCTTCAAAACTATTACAATTACAGGGTGAGTCAAAAGTGCAATAGTGGAAAGAAGCCATCTCAACATGCATACACTTTACATAGGTGATGAAGAGGAAAGCTACTATGCAAGCAGGTGATTTTTCCCAATAGTTGTCTTTCCAGAGAACTATATGTACGTTACAGTTGGATGTTCCGATCACTTTAGCTTTTTTTTGCCCATCGTTTATATGCACTGCAATAAGTGAATGGAGCGGTGACATCACTACTGTCTGGTGAGAGTAAAATAGACTACCCTTAAATGCATCTATTGGTTTCATTAAGTCAAAAGTCAGCCATTTATTAACCCTAACCCCCAGAGTGCTAAAAAATGCTCCTCCTAAGTCCATCTCCAAGTGCCTGTGCCAACGGTTTTCGATGACATAATCAACCAAGCCTATATAGTGAGCGCGGTATACTGCTGAGGGCCGTGGCTTAGTGGGTGGGACACCCACTAAGCCACGGCCCTCTGTTTGGATTTTTAAACCGTATCTTAAAAAACGTCTCAGTAGGACGAGGGTTAATAAAGCTTTGCAACAATGTGGTAATTTCAAACATATCCAAACAAGAAGCAGAGACTCATTTTTTTTATGGAGAGGGGAAAAAACACCGTTTTAAGGGCCCGACCGACCCATTTTTTGCATTTTTCAAGATTTTTTTAGAATTTGTTTTCTCAAATCATGTATAATCAGCCGTTTTTTTGGCTGAAATCTGTCAATTTTTTTCTCTTCCAAACCCGACCCTATAAAACATGGTGTGTTTTTTCGTCACCTAACTTACCCGTTCTTCTTGTGTGTACAGATCGATGCAATCATTGAGCTGAGCTCTGATTGGCTGTTGATGCGTCGTCCGTTCTCTCTGAACGCTCTCGTCTTCTTCTATATAAATACTAAGTACTCGTTGTGAAAACCTGGATTGTAAGGTATTAGAAACAATAGAAAATGAATAAAATTTGGTTTTGTACCATGCAAACTAACCCATAACAACATTGCATATTATAACCAGCATTGCATATTAAAACCAGCATTGCATATTTTGAAATTTAAAACACAAGAGTCTATCAGGGACACTATTAATATCGGGATGGGAAACTACTATACTGTGCATAGGTAAATAGCAGATTGTGTTTTCTAGGCTATTTTAATGAGTTCATTTTGGAACTTTAACTTTTGTGTGATCATATCTTGATGGCGCTGTTTGTCATCTACTAAGGTACAGACGACGCTTCAGGTTACGAATATTCAGGTTAAAATATGTGAACGAGGTTACGTGATCAAGTGAATGGGGCGAACGCTTAACAACGGTTTAAATTCAAAAAATGATACTGACACTGCGGATGGTTAGCCACCCACAGTGGTTTTAGGATGAAATAATTTAGTTGTGATGAATTTTATGGGGTCGTATAATCAAAATCCATTGTTACGTTGAAACCAACGGAAATTCAAAAATTAACGGCCGTTTGTGTCCACCGTCGTCTGCTTAGGTATAGACTTAATTGGAGTATACACAGAATTGTTGGGGAAAATCCTGAACATTTGTGCAGTTTTGAAAATTATCATAAAAACCTTGCTGCAGGGTTTTTATCACCGGGTGGAAAGTGTTAAATTGCTTTTAGTACGAGAATATGGCCCTTGATGTCATCTCAGGAGAGGTGGTGTCAAACCTATTCTAGTCATTGCGTCATAACATCGCGCACCTAATCCAATCAAAGTAGAATATCAGTTGTTGTGTAAAAAGTGCTGCGCCTATACAATTAAATAACACGCTGACATCATCTCCAAACTTGAGGTGACACAGCGTATAGAGGGCGTATGACTTACGTAAACCTGATATCATGTTCCCATTCCACGATAGCCTTTATATGCGGTGGTCCACCCCCGGTTCTTGAAGTCTGCAACATTCTGAAAGAACAATGGAAGAAAAACAATATAATATGAGTATTTATGATATCTACGAACGATAAACACATTACTTTTTTTCTCTTTGACACTTAACACTTTCCACGCGGCCATTGGTTTAACCCACAGATAGTCAAAACCACAGTACAAAACAGATTTTTCAGAAACCTTTCCTAACTTTCATATCTTAATCAAGGATAAGGGAACAAATAATAGGCTTAATGTACTTATTTGGATGCATTTCACAGGGTGATTCCAAATATGGTAAATGATATTCAATAATTTTGACATTTTTGAAACATTTTGTGCTATTTTGGATTGTTGTCTGCAGACGCCGGCCGCGTGGAAAGTGTTAACAGTTGTATGAGCATGGTGAGTGGGTTTTTTTAAACCACTGGTAATGTAGTTATAAGGGCAACAACAACAAACAAGGCGGTTCTCGAACGGCGCGTCTCACCTGTTCATCAAAAGTGACTTGAAAGAAATGATGATGAAACAAATGATACAATGTAGCACTGTCACAGAGGTATGCATTGTAGTTAATGCAAGGGATGTAATACCTTGAAAAATTTAATCAACAAAAAGAACACACCAACCCCCTTCCCTACACCAAATCACATCAAGATAGGCCTTACAGATCTTATTTGACCCCAGATGACCTCTGATGACCTCGAAAAATTAATCAACAAAAAGAACACACCATCCCTCTTCCGTCCACCAAATCCCATCAAGATAGGCCTTACGGATCTTATTTGACCCCAGATGACCTTGAATGACCTCCGATGACCTTGAAAATTTAATCAGCAAAAAGAATACACCACCCCCTTCCCTCCACCAAATCCAATCAAGATAGGCCTTACTGATCTATTTGACCCCATATTTGACCCCCGATGACCCGAAAAATTAATCAACAAAAGGAACACACCACCCCCCTTCCCTCCACCAAATCCCATCAAGATAGGCCTTACTGATCTATTTGACCCCCGATGACCCCAACAAATTAATCAACCAAAAGAACACACCACCCTCCTTCCCTCCACCAAATCCCATCAAGATAGGCCTTACTGATCTATTTGACCCCCGATGACCCCGAAAAATTAATCAACAAAAAGAACACACCATCCCTCTTCCGTCCACCAAATCCCATCAAGATAGGCCCTACTGATCTATTTGACCCCCGATGACCCCGAAAAACTAATCAACAAAAAGAACACCCCATCCCTCTTCCGTCCACCAAATCCCATCAAGATAGGCCTTACTGATCTATTTGACCCCATATTTGACCCCCGATGACCCCGAAAAATTAATCAACAAAAAGAACACACCACCCCCTTCCCTCCACCAAAGCCCATCAAGATAGGCCTTACTGATCTATTTGACCCCATATTTGACCCCCGATGACCCCGAAAAATTAATCAACAAAAAGAACACACCACCCCCCTTCCCTCCACCAAATCCCATCAAGATAGGCCTTACTGATCTATTTGACCCCATATTTGACCCCCGATGACCCCGAAAAATTAATCAACAAAAAGAACACACCATCCCTCTTCCGTCCACCAAATCCCATCAAGATAGGCCTTACTGATCTATTTGACCCCATATTTGACCCCCGATGACCCCGAAAGATTAATCAACAAAAAGAACACACCACCCCCCTTCCCTCCACCAAATCCCATCAAGATAGGCCTTACTGATCTATTTGACCCCATATTTGACCCCAATGACCCCGAAAAATTAATCAACAAAGAGAACACACCATCCCTCTTCCATCCACCAAATCCCATCAAGTTAGGCCTTACTGATCTATTTGACCCCATATTTGACCCCCGATGACCCCGAAAAATTAATCAACAAAAAGAACACACCCATCCCTCTTCCGTCCACCAAATCCCATCAAGATAGGCCTTACTTATCTATTTGACCCCATATTTGACCCCCGATGACCCCGAAAAAATAATCAACAAAAAGAACACCCCATCCCTCTTCCGTCCAACAAATCCCATCAAGATAGGCCTTACTGATCTATTTGACCCATATATTTGACCCCGATGACCCCGAAAGATTAATCAAAAAAAAGAACACACCATCCCTCTTCCGTCCACCAAATCCCATCAAGATAGGCCTTACTGATCTATTTGACCCCATATTTGACCCCCGATGACCCCGAAAAATTAATCAACAAAAAGAACACACCATCCCTCTTCCATCCACCAAATCCCATCAAGATAGGCCTTACTGATCTATTTGACCCCATATTTGACCCCCGATGACCCCGAAAAAATAATCAACAAAAAGAACACCCCATCCCTCTTCCGTCCACCAAATCCCATCAAGATAGGCCTTACTGATCTATTTGACCCCATATTTGACCCCCGATGACCCCGAAAAATTAATCAACAAAAAGAACACACCACCCCCCTTCCCTCCACCAAATCCCATCAAGATAGGCCTTACTGATCTATTTGACCCCATATTTGACCACCAATGACCCCGAAAAATCAATCAACAAAAAGAACACACCATCCCTCTTCCGTCCACCAAATCCCATCAAGATAGGCCTTACTGATCTATTTGACCCCATATTTGACCCCTGATGACCCCGAAAAATTAAGAACAAAAAGAACACACCATCCCCCTTCCCTCTACCAAATCCAATCAAGATAGGCCTTATGGATCTTATTTGATCTCCGATGACCTTGAATGACCTCTGATGACCTTGAAAATTTATTCAGCAAAAAGAACACACCACTCCCCTTCCCTCCACCAAATCTCATCAATGTAGGCCTTACTGATCTATTTGACCCCATATTTGACCCCGATGACCTCTGGTGACCTTGAAAATTTAATCAGCAAAAAGAACACACCACCCCCCTTCCCTCCACCAAATCTCATCAAGATAGGCCTTACTGATCTATTTGACCCCATATTTGACCCCCGATGACCTTGAATGACCTCCGATGACCTTGAAAATTTAATCAGCAAAAAGAACACACCACCCCCTTCCCTCCACCAAATCCCATCAAGATCGGCCTTACGGATCTTATTTGACCCCATATTTGACCCCATATTTGACCCCGATGACCTTGAATGACCTCCAATGACCTTGAAAATCTAATCAGCAAACGAACACCCCACCCCCTTCCCTGACATCAAGTCCCATCAAGATAGGCCTTACGGATCTCTAGATATCGCGTCACAACGCGTCTCAAAAGTTTTAAGCATATTTGACCCCGATGACCTTGTATGACCCCCGATGACCTTGAAAAATCAATCAGCAACAGAACGCACCACCCCCCTTCCCTCCACCAAGTCCCATCACGATAGGCCTTACGGATCTCCAGATATCGCGTCACAAAGGTATTTCTTAGCACACGGCTGACGGCGGACGGCGGACGCCGGACGGCGGACGCCGGACAGAAAAAGTGATAACATAGTCTCTTTCTGATTACATCAGGCGAGACAAAAACCTGTTCTACGAGCGAGGCTAACCCTATTTTGTTGGGGGGGGGGGGGGGCCAAGAAATGAAGTCTTAATTTTGGGGGATATGTTTGGCCACATTTTTACAGGTTTTTGTAATTTTTTAATGACATTTAGAAAGGGGCAAAAAACCTAACCAACAAACTTTAAAGGTCCATCCTGCGTGAATATGTGCAGCGACCTGTTGCTGATGGGGCGGTTTTAGTATTATTGTATGGCTATCCCATCAGCACTTTTGACACAGACACTCATTTCAAATTATCAAGGGTTGGGGATGTGCAGTTTAAATTTCTTTTATTGAATATTATAGTTCTGTGTTCAATAAAACTGGTCAATATAATAATTATATAATTGTCCTACCATATAAAGCTTGGTTTCATGAATAGTACTGTTCTCCTTTAAGTATTCTTGGGTCGGAACAATCCTAATACTGAATTTGGGAGGTGTCTACTACACATGTAATGATTGTACAGCTATGTCTGCATTTCGATACTATTTTGACACAGCAGGTTACAATGCAATCAATACATCATTGAATGATGCCAAATGTATGTATAATGTAACCTTTATGTATTTCTGTAGTTCAACCTCAGGGAATTATACTCATGGATAAAAAAAAAAGGAATACACAGTACACAGGAAATCTGACGATTGCAAACAGCCTCATGATATTTTGTGATTTATTTGACTCTGCGAGATCAAATTTAGTAATTTATAGAATATACAATTCAGAGTTTTAAAAAAAATTCCGCCCACCCTACCCTAATTTCTAATTTACAATGGCATGTTACGCCAATACTACAAGGAACATATGCGTTGATAGCAGGAGGGTTTGTTTGGTGGTTTTTTACTGGGAGTATAGTATATGCTCAATCAGATTGAGTCTCCAAATGTTAATAAAACACTATGTTCTTCTATCAGTGCAAGAATAAAGCCCTCCGAGGGAATACCATGCTTTTAAGGAATGCATGAATAGAGATCTGAGGTGAAAAACATTTTAAGGGAAAAGAAATACTCCCTCTGCACATGAAAGAGGGGGAAACTCAACCAGGCGGAGAAGGGGGGAAATACTCCCGCCGCATGCAGACGAGGGGGAAACTCAAAACTTAACCAGGGGAGAAGGGGGAAATATACTCCATCCACACACGGAAGAGGGGAAAACTCAATACTACAATACAAGAATAAAGCCCTCCAAGGGAATACCATGCTTTTAAGGAATGCATGAATAGAGATCTGGGGTGAAGAACATTTTTTAAGGGGAAAAGAAATACTCCCTCTGCACACGGAAGAGGGGGAAACTCAACCAGGGGGAGAAGGGAAAAATACTCCCTCTGCACACAGACGGAGGGAAACTCAATACTCAACCGGGGGAGAAGGGAAACAATACTCCCTCCGCACACAGACAAGGGGGAAACTCAATACTCAACCAGGGGGAGAAGGGGGGAAATATACTCCCTCCGCACACACACGGAAGAGGGGAAACTCAACCAGGGGAAGAAGGGAAAAAATACTCCATCCACACACGGAAGAGGGGGAAGCTCAACCAGGGTGAGAAGGGAAAAAATACTCCCTCTGCTCACAGACGACGAGGAAACTCAACCAGGTGAGGAGGGAAACAAATAAACCCTCCGCACACGAAAGAGGGGGAAATTCAACCAGGGGGAAATGGGGAAAATACTCAATTCGCACACAAAAGAGGGGGAAATTCAACCAGGGGGAGATGGGGAAAATACTCCCTCCGCACACGAAAGAGGGAGAAATTCAACCAGGGGGAGATGGGGAAAATACTTTCTCTGCCACACATACTAGATAATCATGCCCGACAGAGAGTTCTAGTTTGGATGCCAAATTTTGACATGGCCTACTACCTAGCATGAAGCAATGAGTCATAAGGGCACGAAAGAAAATACACCTGTTCTGCGAGCAAACTGACTTCTCTCAGGTACGGTCTTTTTTTAAAACAATTTTGAGATAATGTTGGTAAATTTTTAACAATTTTCCAAGTTTTCAACAACAACAAAATAATAATTTCAATTCTTTTTCTTATCATTATTTCCAAATTTTTGCGGGGGAAAATTACAAAAATAATTCCTTGGTCAGGCCCGTGAAACAGGTGTTTTTGTGTGGCCTTTACAACAATGATAATTGTATGTGATGCCATTATTGACACAGTTTTACTTGATTGACAAAAAAAGAGGTAAAACTAGTACCCAAATCATCTTGTATGACAGGGGTTTATTAAAACGTCCTATGGCAGTGTCTTGATGCACAGTGTACCAAGTGGACTTGACATGTCTATATCCAGGTACTGTAAACTAAACATTTTTGCGTGTGTACATTTTTGCGCCTCGCACATTTTGAACAAGTTTGCTTGTTTTTATTTTCGCGATATTGAGCTTCCTTACATAGCCATATATACAAAAGGAATATATTTACTTCTTTTAATTTTCACGCTTGCTGATCTTAGCACGAAAAGCGTGAAAATAAATGAAGCGCAAAAATTGTCACTTTTACAGTAGTAGGTCTATTTAAAGTAAATGCCATCAGTAGAATAAGACATCCTACCTGCCCAAAGTTCTGTAATTTTAGAGCTTTGTCTCGTTATCCTTACACCCGATAAGCTAAATGCAGCACATATTATCTATATTTTCGGTTCACCCACTCCTCATTTTCTTTTCTTTTTGGCTTAAAGAGGCACTGAGAGTGCCCCTTGAATGGGCATAGGAGCGCGTTTTAATTTTCCTGGAAATTTTTTTTTTTTTTGCACCTATATATGTAATACTTGGGCATACACTAACTACCATCAGAAACCATTTACCTTAATTCGCCGTCTATCATGTAAAATGTCACGATTTGGTAATTCATCACGTCGAAATGATCAGTAGGGCCTACCATGCACTTACCACATAAATTGCTTCAACCAAATTTCTATCTAGCGCCATCATACAACCCTTTTCCCATAAATGATTACACTTCAGGGTTGCTACGTACCATCTATTGAAACAATTCATTTTTTCCAATTGTTTTCTTCTTTTCAGCAATCTCTAAGTGCCCCTTTAAGGGTGCTGTGCACCTTCAGGTACAGCCCCTTTAACTAATAAATAATAATAATTTTAAAAAAATTGAAAATCTTTATTATTTTTTGAATTATCGACCAAATAAAAACAATTTTTAGCACTTTTTGGTCTCTAATACAAAAAAATAATAAAGATTTTCTTAAAAAAATAAAAGATTCCTAGGGAATTGTATGAGAAATATAATAAAACTAGTATGACAAAATTTGACACAATATATTTTGAGTTATCTTTGCAGAACCTTAAATGGGTCAAAAAACATGTTTTTATATTTATTTCCAAAATGGTCAATTTCATGATCATGGTTGGATTTATTGAACCCTGTGTAAAAAATGTATACTTTTATATAGATTACTAATGAATAATGAAGAAGTTACGGCAGTTTTACGGAGGTTATACCGAAGGTGCACATCCCCCTTAATGAGCTGGTACAATAGCATTCCTATAAGCACAGGTGTATCCACGCATTTCCTGGACTCACAATGCAGCCTGCAAATCCATCATCTGTATGCAAGCTAAGTCTTGTTGTAGCTAAAGCATTTTGTGATGGTATTCTCTCGACAGAATCATGGCATATTATTGTTCCCGAATAGGACAGGTAGGTATTGGATCTTGGTGATTGCTATCATAGAGCGTGTTTCTGCTGGGCAAGTTACCGCTAATAAACGCTAAGTTTGCCCAGTAGGAACAGGCAGAACCGGGCAATAATCGGTATTTTTGGTAATCCCAAAAACCTTCACAAAGCAGGTTTGGAACCAGCAATAATCGGCAATAATCGGCAATAAACCCAGCAGAAACAGAAAGGTGATTCTTAGCGGTTTGCGCCGTGAACCGTGTCACGCTGGGTTATACACATTATTGTGAAGCAATCTTTTTCAGGTGCGGTGGCATTGTTTGGGATTACAAAAGGTCACATGTCGTGGCCCATCGACTAGGATCGATAAACTTAGCGGTAACTTTTTGCGAGTAGAAACAGGGGGGGTTAAAAACTGACCGATTGAAACTTAGCGTTTATTAGCGCTAACCTTCTTTTTTGCAGTGTCCCAGCAGAAACACGCTCATAGTCCATTCATAATTTTTTTCTTTATCTTTTAAATTTATTATCCTCCATACAAATATATACACCCAACACAAAAAGCTCCAGACCAGGTACTCCGATGTTGGCCAATCCACAATCGGCACCAAAAATCCGAGATATACACCATTATGAGCAAATTTCCCGCTGCTCGACACCTCATCCACAAAAATTCATAAACTTTGGTGGCAGTATCATTTCAGTAAGAGGCAAAACCTTCCAATTGAGGGGAAGGCAGTGAGTTGAGATGGCATGTGATCAATGATACATCCGTTTATATACATCTATATTTTCAAATGTTCAATTGATAGCGTGTCAGATTGATCTTAAAGATTTAGATTAACCCTAACTCTGCCAAATCCAACAAAATCCAACTACCCAGCCTGTTTGTATAATCCAGCGTGGAAGTTTTTCGAGAAATACTGGACCCAGCCTATATACTTGGCGCAGTATACAGCGCCAAGTAGCCTTGACACCCGTGGTATAGTGGAAATCCCTTGCCCTGTGTGCCGGAGGTCCATGGTTCAAATCCTGGGGGGGGGGGTCACGAAGATATTTTGGGTCACATTTCGCCGTGGAGAAAAATGTCTGGAAAAAGTGGGGGTAGGGTTAGGGTTAATATTCATGTTGCAGTGGAATGACTTTTCAAAGGCAATTTTTGCAATTTACCATACGCCACAAACTCTGAAGACACAAATAATCTTACTGTGCCCCATATCATATAGTATTAGTAACTGGGCAAAATATTTCCTACAGTAATTTGTATTTAAATCGCTTTTGCGATTTATTTTTTCAAAAATGGGAATAAAAAATGAAATTCGGTAATTAACGTCGCCAAAACGGAATGCGCGGCCTTCCGGAAACAAACTTTTTTTTGTTTTTTATGCCTTATGACAGAGAGCTCATTACAATTATTGTACAAAAATGAAGAAGTTATTAAAAGCATCATGTACACTTAGTATTTTTAGGAGACAGCCTGTATATTAACCCCCTGGGGTCTACCTGTCTATCTTACAGTGGTTCTGATTGGTTTAATACAAGATATACTCATATGAATAGCCAATTCAAATGCAGCTTGTAAAATGTTTCACTCCCATTTTTATCAGGGATACAATTATTCTAACAATGTCTCTCATTGGTTAAATAAATGATGTATCCATCTTTTTAACCAATCGACCGGTAGTTCTCAGGGGGTTAATGCAGCAAATAAATGGGTCAAGGATTTAGCTGTTGACTTGTATCGCTGTACAGTATGTCAGTCACACAGCCCTAGATTATACAAAAAACCTCTGAAGATCAATGCAAATAATGACGCAAAAACACATGTGTCTAGTATGGATATCATGTACAGTGCACAAAAAAGTAACTCACCAGTGATACAGAGAATTTGTACAATAAATACTTCAATAATGATCACATCATTTTTTACTTTTGACTCCGTATTATTGATATTATTTAATGCTGACGCAGCTTCTCTGTTATATTTTAAATTGTATATATTTAATTATTTATACTATAAATTACTAAACTTGATCTCACAGAGTCAAATAAATCCCAAAATATCACAAAGAGGCCATTTGTGATCATCAGATTTGCTGTGCACTGTATTCATTTTTGATGAGGAGCACTAAAGATCTTTATTTTCTTTTTTCTCTTTTTTTCCCTGCAATTTCTTTTTAAAATCAGGGTTGGGGGAGGGGGAGGGGGTAAATTAGGGTCAGGCGGGTTACGCCAATAAAACAACAACAACATTTACCTTAGCTGCCATTTTAGGGGGACACAAAACACAAAAGTGTTTTGCAACTTCGCTCCGGCCAATATTTTGAAATTGTTAAGTAATTCATCTTCTCTGGGTTAGTATCAAAAACGCATGACCGCCCAACCCTACCTGAGAGCTCCATAACAAAGGCTGAAAAAGTAGGCAATACGGAATGCTCCTTGCAGGGAAATTTGAGCATTTGGAGGGAAATGTTACTCTTTCATTAAGAAATGCATTCTATTTTTGAGTGAAATTTGGAATCGCTTGCTGGAAAAAAAGAAATTTTTCAGGCTATGACCGTCACCTAAGCTCCTTGTTTGAGCACTGTATGTAGCTTTGTCTTTGGCGCCAGAATGATGAATCTTATCGCGAGTATGTCAACCATGTACAGTCTAGATTGATCGTATGCATTCCACGACTGAGACGTGGCATTATACATCGTTTTGAAGATCAATCCAAATATTGATGAATAAACACATTGTCAAGTAGGCTATGGGTGTCTCTAGAATTATTGCACTAAACTTAACTGTATCGAAGAGAAGTCTCTCTGACGCAATACAAACTAGCTATAGTCTGTATGGTTGTGTTTGTTTGTGTTTGAAATGTGACTTAATTTCTTTGACCATATAAGGCTAAAAATTACTGTTTGACTTAAATTCTCATTTTGTAGAAGGTCTGACAACCTAAATGGAAATTCTTTTTATTGGTTTTTGTTTTTGGGTTGAGAAGGGAGGAAGGCAATTTTTTTTGGAAACACAAACTTTTGCACAGATATAAATGGATTTTTTGTAAAGGTGGGAGAAAGTCCCGTCCGAAAATGTTGAGTCCCAGGAACAAAAATCACCTTCCCGAATCCCAACAATAACCCATCGACAAAATAACAAGAAGCTAAATCACTCTTACTAATTACTACAAATTTATAGTGGAGATTCACTTGAAATGGGGTTTTTGTGGGGTCAAATCTGTGCATTTTTTATACTCAAGATTTCGAGTATGTTTGGAGAAATTCAGGAATTCTGAATCCCACCCACCAGGAGCACAATTTCTTAAAAATAACAGCCCTTTTTTTGTTAATCTTAGGGGTTTATTTTACAAAGAGAGATATGACAATAAAATAAATAAATGTGCAAAACTGAATGTCAAAATTAAATGAAAAAACATGGGTAGTACTGGCAACAAAATCTGTTGTTTCAGCCCAACAATTGTCTCATGTGGAATGAATGTTAAAACTCATATTCACCCAGTTATAGTCCGTTTTGAGTAAATAGTAACATGACTATGACATTTTGTGATAAAGCAAAACAAAGTCAATACACATCAACAAAAATGTCATCTTTAATAATCAAGCAAATCAACTACAGTATCTATACTCTGTTCAAGACAAGTTTAGCATGAGTAATACCACCTTTGATAATACAAACTCAACAGAAGGTCAAGTTCCATCTTAAAGTGACCGAACTATAGTGCGCTAAGAGCGTGCACATCCTACAAAGAATTTGTCCAAGAGGGGGAGTTTGCAGAACGTAAAACCGCAACTCTAAAAGCTTTCAGCTTTTTAAACAAAAACAGAAACGTATCGGAATGGAATCCCTGAGGGAATGTGCGGTTAAAGCTGACGTTATACACTGGGCAAATGTGGGTCAAGCATGTATGTTTGCGATATAATATAGATGGATTATAATGTGAAACTCTCCGGGGGCAGCATATATAGAGGGTGATATAATCCTCCAGTACACATGGCCAGGAAGACTTTATGAAAGGACCCTAAAAAAGCGGGGGTGGGGGGTCGTGCTACCCCTCAGATACACTTATCAAGTAAGATTTTTATTTTATTTTTCCGTTTAGAACCTAAATAGATATTTCCAAGTTTCATGCTCTGTGGTTTTTTGATAGCCGAAGCAAATGATTCAACATGTCAGAGATTCAACAACTCCTATGTGACAGTTAGGTCAACAATTATTTATGGGTTTGCCCTCAGCGACCGACCCTAACATCTTTAGTTGCATTTTTTTTAATTTAAATATACCGGGTGGTTCAAAAAAAAGTTGACCCAAGTTCAAGGAATTTTTTAAACCACATTTGAAGTGTCAGAGAATATTTGTTTACTTAGTCTTGATCAGCAGTAAGTTTTGAAATTATCCTGAAAAAATGATACATTTATCTTGGTTGGTTCTTCAGATATGGTTCATTACAGAAAGTATGCACAAAACTGCCTTGTCCACGGGAGCGTCCTTTAGTAGATGGAATGCACAAAGTGGACTTACACACACGATTGGTCACAAATTGTAAAAAATTGGAGAAAAAGGGAAAAGGAGACATCTGAAACATTTGTTAGGTGCTTGACATTACCTACCTACGTTTCTTTGTTGAATGTGTATGGCACATAAACATAGCGATTGGGATACTTTGTCAGGGTGAGCTTTTCAATTCTGAAACTAAAGCATGATGTTTTGTTGAAGTCAACAACTAAATGACGCTCCCGTGGACAAGTCAGTTTTGTACATGTTTTCTGTAATGAACCATATATGAAGAACCAAACAAGCTAAACGTACCATCTTTTCAGGATAATTTCAAAACTTACTGCTGATTAAGACTATGTTAACACAAATTCTCTGAAACTTTAAATGTGGTTGAAAAATTACTTTGAACTTGGGTCAACTTTTTTTTGAACCACCCGGTATTACTATTTTCTGCTTCAAATGAATAAGTTTGCTTGAATAGTTTGCTTTTAAACTATTATCACACTGGTAATATTAGTTCACCGCTCTGACACAAAACATTATAGACGATGTCACATGTAACGTCACAGCAGCAAAGCACACAAAAGCTTCCTTGCTGGTGCGTGTGCGAATTGCCTGCCAAACAAAAGCTTGCCTGCCGGTATTGCGCACATATTCGAAGGGGTGTCCATTATAAACCATACACTAAACCAACCAGTCATCTGTAATAAACATGGAATGGAACCGGGCACTTAACATTGCTGATCAACAAGAGGTGACATGGTCTATACCTTTTGCGCTTTCTTGTTTTTTGTTCGAGCACAATACCCACCTTTCAATTTAAGACCCACCCCTCTCCCCAGATACTGTCCATATGGACGACACAGCTTCCAGCTGCTTTGCTTACTATGCTTTGTGTAAACAACACAGATATTAAGATCTTGTCAAATTTGATACTTGTTTATTATTTTGTTCCAGAACAATTGGACATAGAAAAGTTAAGATGCTCACCTATCAATACAAGTCCCCCCCCCCCCACCCTACCCCTGGAAACACTATCCATATAGATAGCACATGTTTATCATTTTGTTCCATAACTACGGTTGGATATAGAAAGGTTATAATACTTAAATATACGCACCTTTCAATACAAGCCCCCCCCCCCCCTCCTCCTCCATCCCCGGAAACACTGTCCATATGGAGAGCACAGCTTTGACCTGCATTGGATACTATGCTTTGTGTAAACAACACGGATATTAAACTCTTGTCAAATTTGATGCATGTTAATTTGGTTGTACCGTCAGAACAATTGGATGTAGACAAGTTATGATATAGCCTACACATGTCAATACAAGTCCGCCCCCCCCCCCCCCTGGAAAAAACTGTCCTCATGGATAACACAGCTTCCAGCTGCTTTGATTATAAATACTATGCTTTGTGTAAACAACACGGATATTAAACACTTGTCAAATTTGATGCATGTTAATTTGGTTGTACCATCAGAACAATTGGATGTAGAAAAGTTATGATATAGCCTACACATGTCAATACAAGTCCGCCCCCCAACCCCCCTTGAAAAACTGTCCTCGTGGATAACACAGCTTCCAGCTGCTTTGCTTATGCTATGCTTTGTGTAAACAACACATATATAAAACTCTTGTCAAATGTGATACATGTTAATTTGGTTGGTCAGAACAATTGAATGTAGAAAAGTTATGATATAGCCCACACCTGTCAATACAAGTCCCCCCCCCCCCCCCCCTGGAAAAGCTGTCCTCGTGGATAACACAGCTTTGCTTATACTATGCTTTGTGTAAACAACACAGATATTAACCCCCTGAGAACTACCGGCCGATTGGTCAGAAAGATAGAAACATCATTTATTGCACCAATCAGAGACATTGTTAGAATAATTGTATCCCTGATAAAGATTGGAGTGAAATATTTTACAAGCTGCATTTTAATTGGCTATTAAAATGAGTATATCTTGCAATAAACCAATCAGAAGCGCTGTTAGATAGACAGGTAGTGCCCAGGGGGTTAAGATCATGTCAAATTTGATACATGTCTATTAATTTTGTTCCTTCACTACGGTTGGCAAAAAGGGTAAGATACCCACCTTTCAATACAACTCCTGACGCCCCCACCCCTTGTCCCACTGTCCATGGATAGCACAGCTTCAAGCTGCATTGCGTACTATGCTTTGTGTAAACAACATAGATATTAAGCTCTTGTCAAATTTGATACATGTTTATTATTTTGTGTTTCATCACTATGTTTGGACGTAGAAAGGTTAATCAAACGGGCATGGTCATGGTGCATCCATATGGATACAAAGCTCTACATTTTGTGTAGTTTGAAAAAAAGAAATGGCTATGGGGTTTTTCTTGTTCCATTTTGCCATAACTTGTGGACTATGAAGTGCTGAATGGTTCCAGTTAATTATCCCTAAAATAAAGCTATATCCAGCACCATGTCCTCCCGCGTCGGAGTACCAATCTTGCATTGTCATGTCATGGGGGTGGGCCTCGGAAAAATTACCGCGTCGGAGTACCAATCTTGCATTGTCATGTCATGGGGGTGGGCCTTGGAAACATTAATTATAATGACAGCGTAATGTGGTGTAGATACGATTCTAGCAAGTAATGGAGAAGCATATATTGGCGCCTATGGATAAATTGCCGCGGGGTTCAAGGGTGCAGGGAACCAGCATAGGGTGAACTCAGCTTCTGAAGTTGAAGGGGGGCTCCTAAGGGATCCTGGTGGGGTCCAAGGGTAAAACCCTTGGCGGGCTATTGGGTTTTAGTAAAAAAAACTCTCCTTGCTATAAATATGTTTGCACATTGTTTCTGACATACCTAAACAACAACAATATCTCAAAAAGTGCATGATTTAAGTCAATATTAGGATAAACATTACACTTTTATTGATACAAATCCAAGTAAATTTGTCTAATTCTCTAATTTTTTCTGACATAATTTTTTTCTGGGACACGCAGCCTTTATGCAAGTTCCATATTGTTTGTTACGTGAGGCTAGCACCCTTGGCAGGACCCAGACTACAATACTCTAGACATTGGGATAATATATTCACCATTGAGCCTAACAATGAGAGTTAATTAAATCTATTGTAACAGATTTCACTGTTTAATTTTCCAAATTTAAATTTGCCCCATCTTTTAAACAATTCTTCAAGTCCCCAATAATTGATTTGAAATGTTGCCAATGCAAAAATATACTCTCAGGCATGGTATTCCATATATTCTATAACAGCAGAATACAGTGACAGTAAAATGATGAGGTAATCAATTTATATTTCAAACAATAAGTTTGCACTTAGAAAATCTTTTAGTAACCTTTTGGTTATACAATCACAACTGTGTACAAAAACTCTGCATTCATAGAAACAAGATGGACTGGAGGGCATCTTTCTGCAGAAATAACTCTCTGAGGCTTTATACTAAATTCATCTATATGTGATGCGCTCTGTGAAAACCCGTCGGATGTCGCAAAATATGAACTAGGGATTATGGGTAAAATTCAAATTTAAACAAAACAACAAAAACAACAACAACAACAAAAATTAGATTTTTTTTAAAGAAAATTAAATTCCAATACTTGTGTCATCATCTTTCATGAAATTTCACCTTCAAAAACTTACTTAAGTCACTTTTATTATTAACCTGATAATGTTATTCTATTGAAATATGTATCTTTTTGGCCTGTTTTCATGATTTCTTGTTTTGTAGCTTTTTATGACATCACAATCATCATTCAGTCATAACTTTTTGTGTAGTGATCGTAGAAAAATGATCGAAACAGTTCTGTAATCAGCACAGTTTTAGTTTTCTTAGTCATCAAAAGAAGTAAATTAAAACTTTCCATGCGACATTCCAAAATTTCACAAAATGTTTCAAAAATGTCAACATTATTGAATTTCATTACCATATTTGGAATTCCCCCATGAGAAATGCGTTGAAATAAGTACAAACATGGCTAGTATTGATTCAGTAATCCTTGATTTAGACTTTGAAAATTGGGAAAGGTTTCTGAAAATTCTGTTTTGCTTTTGGTAAAACCAATAGCCGCGTGGGAAGTGTTGATTAGCTGCTGAAGTACAGGAAGTGATGGGGTTAGGTTTGCTTACAATCAAACTATTTTTGTTACCTAACTGAACTGTGTGGTGTTTTACAGGGACTAATGAAGTGGAAATACTAATGCAGGCATCAGTTTGTATCTTGAACCTACCCTCCTCAAGTTTTCAAGATATTTGTCTATAGCAATATATGGGAGAAGTTGAAATATAGATGAAGAATCACCATAGATTCACCTTCCTAAAATATAAATCAGTTCCCCACTTCAAAAATATAACTTGGCAAAGATTAGGCGTCTAAACGTTGACTAACCTTGAGGAGGGTAGATTCAAGATGCACATTGATGCCTGCATAAACAGTCGCAGTGTTTTTAACTGAAATTTTACCAAGGTGTTGAACAAGTGCGATCTAGGTTGTGCCTCGAAACTAAAAGTAGTCAAATTTTCACTTTTTTGACTCAATTTTTTTTAACAAAAAATGCCCAAATTGCTTGATGATGATGTAAAGACACTTATGAAGGGACGTTTTTTTTTTTTAATCTACTCTGATATTTTCAGAAATTTTGACTAAAAAGTGTAAAAAAAAAGAAAAATCCTTTTTTTTCTTCACATTTTTGGCACTTTTTGGTCAAAATTTCCAAAAATATTAGATTAGGTCATAAAAAAATTGCCCCTTCATATTAGTGTCTTGTACCACTCACCTGCTAACGGCTCCATTGTACAAGGGTCGGGCCTCCTCTTGTAATAAGTAACTTCTGGTGCCTTTGGTATCAGCCACTATTCCAATCCGGAGAATGGGGCCCTGCGAGAGAGAAATATTGAGACGAGATGATTGAGAGGAAATCATTAGACAAAGGGTTCGGTTGAATCCAGGGTTTTATTACTGGCGGTTTTATTACTATAGTTTGCTCAATTCCAAATTGGCGAAGCTTCTTTACAGCAGCGAATGAATACAGAAGGACGCAGGTGTGCATGATGACAATTAGTGTACTGTGCATCATATGCTTGCGGCAAAAGCCGCGTGCGTGTGATCATAATCGCACGCGTAAGTTTGGATTTTTTTTGTGGGTGCTTGGAGAGATAAAAAACTAATATTTCTCGCCAATTTGGAACTGATTAATCTATAGTGGAGTATAGCTTTTGAATGGCAATAGCACATACACCATATCATATAATACTGTAATCTGTGAGTATTTCGCCATTAGCCGACGAAATTTTGAAAACCCTGTTTAGTTGTCCACGCCCGACCGACCCTTTTTTTTTTAATTTGCCCCACATTTTTTGTTTGATTAAGAAATGTGGTGAATTCTTGTGCACATTTGTTGCAAATGTTTGATTTTTTTAATGTGTTTGAAATTTTTGAGAGTGGTGTGCTGTCTGTCTGTCATTGAGCTCTTTTTTCTGCTGGTTTGGGAAATGCAAAAAAAAATCAGATGTATTTCGCCATTAGCCAACGTAATTTTGAAAACCCTGTTTAGTTGTCCGGGCACGACCAACCCATTTCTATTTTAGTTTGCCCCACTTTTTTTTATTTTAAGAAATGTGGTGAATTCTTGTGCACATTTGTTGCAAATGTTTGATTTTTTTAATGTGTTTGACATTTTTGAGAGTGGTGTACTATCTGTCATTGAGCACTTTTTCCTGCTGATTTGAGGATGCCACCCCCCCCCCCCCCCCTCCCTCTCAAATTTCTGACTCGATGGCAATTCTCAAAAGTTGATAGCCTAGTAAGTCTAGATACATTATTCTTTTTAAAAAACCCATTAAAGGTCCGTTTACCCGAACAACAGGATTTTGTTTGTTTTTTGCCTTATTTACCCGATGGTATTTAAAACAAGGCGGTTCTCGAACGGCGCGTCTCGCCTGTTCATCAAAAGTGACTTGAAAGAAATGATGATGAAACATATGATACAATGTAGCACTGTCACAGAGGTATGCATTGTAGTTAATGCAAGGGATGTAATACCTTGAAAAATTTAATCAACAAAAAGAACACACCAACCCCCTTCCCTACACCAAATCACATCAAGATAGGCCTTACAGATCTTATTAGACCCCAGATGACCTCTGATGACCTTGAAAATTTAATCAGCAAAAAGAAAAACACCAACCCCCTTCCCTCCACCAAATCACATCAAGATAGGCCTTACGGATCTTATTTGACCCCAGATGACCTCTGATGACCTCGAAAAATTAATCAACAAAAAGAACACACCATCCCTCTTCCGTCCACCAAATCCCATCAAGATAGGCCTTACGGATCTTATTTGACCCCAGATGACCTTGAATGACCTCCGATGACCTTGAAAATTTAATCAGCAAAAAGAATACACCACCCCCCTTCCCTCCACCAAATCCAATCAAGATAGGCCTTACTGATCTATTTGACCCCATATTTGACCCCGATGACCCCGAAAAATTAATCAACAAAAAGAACACACCACCCCCCTTCCCTCCACCAAATCCCATCAAGATAGGCCTTACTGATCTATTTGACCCCATATTTGACCCCCGATGACCCCGAAAAATTAATCAACAAAAAGAACACATCATCCCTCTTCCGTCCACCAAATCCCATCAAGATAGGCCTTACTGATCTATTTGACCCCATATTTGACCCCGATGACCCCGAAAAATTAATCAACAAAAAGAACACACCACCCCCCTTCCCTCCACCAAATCCCATCAAGATAGGCCTTACTGATCTATTTGACCCCATATTTGACCCCAGATGACCCCGAAAAATTAATCAACCAAAAGAACACACCACCCCCCCCCCTTCCCTCCACCAAATCCCATCAAGAGAGGAAAAATGAATCAACAAAAAGAACACACCATCCCTCTTCCGTCCACCAAATCCCATCAAGATAGGCCTTACTGATCTATTTGACCCCATATTTGACCCCCGATGACCCCGAAAAATTAATCAACAAAAAGAACACATCATCCCTCTTCCGTCCACCAAATCCCATCAAGATAGGCCTTACTGATCTATTTGACCCCCGATGACCCCGAAAAATTAATCAACAAAAAGAACACACCACCCCCCTTCCCTCCACCAAATCCCATCAAGATAGGCCTTACTGATCTATTTGACCCCATATTTGACCCCATATTTGACCCCCGATGACCCCGAAAAATTAATCAACAAAAAGAACACCACCCCCCTTCCCTCCACCAAATCCCATCAAGATAGGCCTTACTGATCTATTTGACCCCATATTTGACCCCCAATGACCCCGAAAAATTAATCAACAAAAAGAACACACCATCCCTCTTCCGTCCACCAAATCCAAGAGCCTCTTACCAAATCCCATCAAGATAGGCCTTACTGATCTATTTGACCCCATATTTGACCCCCGATGACCCCGAAAAATTAATCAACAAAAAGAACACCCCCCCTTCCCTCCACCAAATCCAATCAAGATAGGCCTTATGGATCTTATTTGACCCCCGATGACCTTGAATGACCTCTGATGACCTTGAAAATTTATTCAGCAAAAAGAACACACCACTCCCCTTCCCTCCACCAAATCTCATCAATATAGGCCTTACTGATCTATTTGACCCCATATTTGACCCCGATGACCTCTGGTGACCTTGAAAATTTAATCAGCAAAAAGAACACACCACCCCCCTTCCCTCCACCAAATCCCATCAAGATAGGCCTTACTGATCTATTTGACCCCATATTTGACCCCGATGACCTTGAATGACCTCCGATGACCTTGAAAATTTAATCAGCAAAAAGAACACACCACCCCCTTCCCTCCACCAAATCCCATCAAGATCGGCCTTACGGATCTTATTTGACCCCATATTTGACCCCGATGACCTTGAATGACCTCCAATGACCTTGAAAATCTAATCAGCAAAAGAACACCTCACCCCCTTCCCTGACATCAAGTCCCATCAAGATAGGCCTTACGGATCTCTAGATATCGCGTCACAACGCGTCTCAAAAGTTTTAAGCATATTTGACCCCGATGACCTTGTATGACCCCCGATGACCTTGAAAAATCAATCAGCAACAGAACGCACCACCCCCCTTCCCTCCACCAAGTCCCATCACGATAGGCCTTACGGATCTCCAGATATCGCGTCACAAAGGTATTTCTTAGCACACGGCTGACGGCGGACGCCGGACAGAAATAGTGATAACATAGTCTCTTTCTGATTACATCAGGCGAGACAAAAACCATGTTGTACTACCGGATTTATATTTCAAGTAGGGTCACTTAGGATTTTTCTTTTCGTTTGGGGTGAAATCTTTCTTGAAAATGTTTGTTTTTTATTTTAAATGTTGGAACATTTTGAACATCTTCAAACATTTTTCACAATTTTCAAACAAATTCCTGTAATTTCTTTATTCTTTCTTGTCTAATTTCACAAATATGCAATTTTGCTTTCTATGCCTATTATGTGTATATGGACTAAGCTGTGAAATATGTGCGCTTATTATATAAATGGCCACCAAACACAAAATTGTTCAGACATTTGAAAAACAGAATTTGAAAATGTCCAAATATGTTTCAAGAAAAATCCTTGCATAAGTATTTTGGATGGGACTGTGGACCAGGATTTTTCCTTGGCTTTTACGTGTTTGGACACCAAATTTGAGTGAAACTTTAGAATCATATGCTTAGGCCAAAAATAGAAGAAGCTCTGTCTCAGAAGCCTGCCCGCATTGGTATGTGAAATGAGCTACGGCGCGTAGGTCTATGCGCTGGGTCCTAAAAAACAAATTTTGGGGATTATTTTTGTGGATTTTTTTTTTTTAAATTTGGATTTTTTTTGTTTATTGATTTTTTATTGATTTTTTTATTTAAAAAAAAAATTAAATTTTTTTTCTGTAAGCTTGGATAAGCAACAACAAAAAATGGCAAAAAAATAAAAATACAATGAATAGAGTGCAGGAAAGACCTAATCTTGACCTATTTTTTCTCTTGAAGGAAGGTGAATTACGGATGAAAACTTGAGGAGGGTAGGTTCAAGATACAAATTGATGCCTGCATAAGTATTTCCACTTCATTATTCCCTGGAAACACCACACAGTTCTGTTAGGTAACAAAAATAGATTGATTGTAAGCAAACCTAACCCCATCACTTCCTGTACTTCAACAGCTTATTAACACTTCCCACGCGGCTATTGGTTTTACCAAAAGCAAAACAGATTGTTCAGAAACCTTTCCCAACTTTCAAGGCCTATCTCTAGGATTTACTGAACCAATACTAGACATGTTTGTACTTATTTCCATGCATTTTTTATGGTGATCGCAAATATGGTAATCAAATTCAATAATGTTGATATTTTTGAAACATTTTGTGAAATGTTGGAATGTCGTCTGCAGACGCATGCCGCGTGGAAAGTGTTAACTCTTGTGCAAGATTCTAAATAAACCCCTTGCTGTTTTATAATTCCCCTTACTTTTAGCACCTTTCAAAAGTGTATATAATACGCTTTCTCATTTGCTGTCCTATTACCCATTCATTGCAAGTTAATTATACGCAACATGACATTCTTCGTGTACGTACTGCATAAATTTTCCAAAGGTGGTCGAACCTCAGGAAATGTTCTAAAAGTAAAAAGGGTGTTATAAATCGCAAATTCGCAAATTCAAGATTGGTTAGGTTAAAGGCATATTATGTGATCTTTTCCATGGGCCTCTCTATCTGTGTACTTTTTTTCTAGAAATGCATTTTCTTTTTGTCAAAATACATTTATAACCATGAAACTAAAATATCTTGTAAGTTGCAGAGCAATATGTTTCCTAGTTACTTCAAAATCAGATTTTGAAATAAGTTTTTCATTCATATGATAGAATTCCATGGTTTCACCCGTTTTGAGAGGTTTTTCATTTTGTGTTTCAAACTTTTTTTAAAAATTGTACGAAATATCCTTTTTTTTTAAATTGAATCTTTGAAATTATTTGAAACCTTGACTTGGTGTAGATTCATCAGGATTATTCATAGAAATAGTAGGATATTAGGATGATTTTCTTCTGACAAATCCATTGATATCAGAACACCAATAAATGATACAATGAACTTACTTCATTGGACAAAACTAAGTGATAGGTGGAAAATTCAAATGCTTATGATTGTATTCAAATGTTTAAAAGATAATATTTAAGTCCAACCTATTTATCATCCAATTATGAATTTGTACATAAATATCACAATGATACTACCAGGAATCACACAAGTAATACTTTAATCATTCCTAAAATCAACTCTAATTCTGGTATGCATACTTTTCTTTTCAGATCTTGCCATCTGTGGAACAATTTATCACCATCTATTCGTATTGATTTCGAAAATATGTCACTCAGTCAATTCAAATCCTATATTTCCACTGTATCATAATTGAATAATATCATAATTTGTATTATAAATTGTATTATATTCAAACACTGTAACATTTGTTATTTGTATGTATTAATGTATGTATCGAAATGAGGGCCTGCTTGGAAAGCAGTGCAAGTCACTGAAGCATATTACCCTCAATAAAGAAAGCATAAATAAAATAAAATAAATTAAAAGCTTATACTTACATTTATGCGTAATGTTTCAGGTAAATTGTAAGTATAAGCTTTTTATATTTTACTCCATGGACTTGTCATAAGGTAATCATCCTTCCTACTATTTGAAAACTTTCCAAAATGTACGGACACCAAACTGAGGAACCCTGGCTATAAATGTATTTTGACAAAAAGAAAATGCATTTTTAGAAGAAAAAAAGTACACAGATAGAAAGTCCCATGGAAAAGATCACATAATTCGCTTTAACCAATCTTGAATTTGCAATTCATAAAACCCTTTTTACTTTTAGAACATTTCCTGAGGTACGACCACCTTAAGAAAGGTTCATGCCCATTTTTTTTTGGGGGGGGGGAAGGTTCATGCCCATTTTTTTTGGGGGGGAGAGGTGTGAGGGTGTTTTCGGTTTGTCTCACAATTTCTATTTGAAGTTTTTAGATATATTTTATAGCTTTTGTTTTATGAACTGCACCTGTTTTTCGGCATTTTTATCATCATATTTTGTATTTGCAGCTGCTCCACTGCATAAACCATGTGTTATGTATATATTTTGTTATTAGGCTATATTAAAAAAATCTTTTGTCTCAAAGCTCTTCAGTTTTTCAAAACCTAATGCGGAATGCGGTTATTTTTAAGTGTTTTAATTTTTTTTATAAACATAAAATATTGAAATCCTTGTAAAAGTGACCTTTTGTATTTAAAATGATGCGATTAATGAAAATCTGAAAAATCTGTGAAACTTTGGATTTGTTTAAAAAAAAATTGTTAAAAAATAAATAGATGAAAATTAATTTTTAAAAAATTAAAAACTTCTAACGCGCACCAATAAACTAAGATGCGCGGGAGCTTTGAGACAAAAGCTTTTTTTAATATAGCCTTCTGTGTTATATAACTTCTGCTGGACTTTACGGGCTTTTTTTTAAGAGGTTGATCTGTATTCTTAACCATGTATATTAGGTAATGTATATAGGTAATGTGTATTTTGTGATGTGTTTTTTATGAAGCGCTTTGAGTTGTTTGTATCATTTTGTCACCTTTAGACTTACTCTAGCTAGTACTTGGTCCACATGACTACAACCCATGGCTTTAAGTAGTACTATCTTGAGTTGTTGATGTGTCACACTACGGTCTACTTCAAATGCAAGAGGTTGACCAAACCTGCAAAACAAAAGAAAAACAAGTAGTTGAATATTTATCAGATTACACTGCAATTTATCGTCACACTTTGGTCAACTTCAAATGTGAGCGGTTGACCAAACCTGTGAAACATACTTTGCCTAACTCTTATTAACAATGGTAATGCACTTATCAATTGCAAGCCCTACCCCTGGGGACCCGGGGCATGGCGGGGACCATGCAGGGACCGTACAGGAGTGTACAAAAATGATGCCCGGCTATGCGGGGGAGTGTACGTGGACGTTCAAACTGTGTCCCCGCTAGCCAGGGTGTGTAGCTGGGACATACGCTAAGGTACACAAATGTACACCCCGGGCGCTTGCTATAAATAAGCTAGAGATGCGATGCATTTGACGGAATAAGCCTATAATAACACATAGGGAACACATAGAAATGCATTCCGTTATAGTTGCAGAAAGAAATAAGCGACCTTGGGACTGTAGCCAGGTGAATACTTTGTCCCGGGAAATGGGTGGCCGGGACTGTACACCTTTGTCCCGGCCAAGGGGGCCGGGACTGTAGGGGGATGTACAAAAAATGGTGCCCAGCCCTACGGGGACCATACACGATTGTAGCCGGGACGTCACATGGGCAATTTGTACGTCCTGGCCCTAATCCCCGCTATCCCCGGGTCCCTCGGGCCGGGGATGCAATTGATAAGTGCATAAGAGGGGAGCCCCAACAGAACACACAAACTAAACCAAATCTCTAATTAGTAAATATTGCCACTTTATAGAGCACTTTTTATTGTTGGGCTACTAACGTGTGGGTCTGGTAATGCTGGTACACGCATCTAAGTTCTAACCAATCACAATGCAGCAGACAGTAGCCCAAAGGGAGCGACTAGTGAATCCAACATACATTCATGGAAATGATGATAGACTTTAATCAAGTCCTCAACGGAATAAAGCATAACATCACTATTTTAGCAAGATTTGTATCTAGTCTAGGATGTATGTTGCATTACCCAGTTGCGCCGCCGAATGAATAGCATCTAGTGCTATTTTCCACAGCATTTTTAGAAGTTGGGCTACTAAAGTATGAATTTAGAAACACTCATACACCAATCTAACCAATCACGGTGCAGTAGCAGACAGGCCTGGGTGCTATTTTCCACAGCATTTTCAGAAGTTGGGCTACTAAAGTATGAATTTAGCAACACTCATACACCAATCTAACCAATCACGGTGCAGAAGCAGACAGGACTGGGTGCTATTTTCCACAGCATTTTCAAAAGTTGGGCTACTAAAGTATGAATTTAGCAACACTCATACACCAATCTAACCAATCACGGTGCAGTAACACACATGACTGGGTAAGATTTCTCATTTAATTTAGTCCTGCATCATCTAGTAGAGAAGAGCTATCTTGCTTCTGTGTCATATTATAGTTACATTGAATGTGACAGCACTGCCCTACCTGTGCTACTACTATAAAGTATTACCACATGCTTATTTACAGTAAACGTGAACATTTTTAACTCTACTTCAATTTTTCCGGATTTCGCACTTTAAATAGCTCCCGCAAAAATGAAACATAAACATATATTTCTTTTTGTGTATAAATCTATGTATTAACATTTGAAAATTATCATTTAGAAACAAGCAAAATTGTTTATAATCAAAAGAGCACAAATTATTTATGACACGAAAATTACCATTTTTAGTTTTTGTTGGGACACTATATCAAAGCTATATGTTAACTCAAGCACATTGCAAGCAGATGAACATTTTGCATAATTTTTGTGCTACTTAACAATTCATGCTATTTTGTTCTCATTTTCATGTTAGACATGAACAAAAATTGTGCTAGTTCACTAATTTGTCTGATTGCTATAGCAAAAAAAAATGTCAATGGTTTGTAAAAATTGTCATGCTCTCAAAATCTTCACAAAAAAATGTTCAAATTCACCAGCATATCTAGATGCAAAGAAAATTGTCTGCAATAGCAAAATTGTGGTACCGTGAAAATGGTGGTTAACTGTATACTCAAATATATAATATGGCTCACGTTAAAAGACTATGATGCTAGCTGAAACTTTTCAAGATGTTAGCATTATCAAACATGAGTGAGTGATCACAAGACAAAACAAGAACTGGCTATTTTTAAGCGATGTTTTAGTGAGGGTTTTATTTCTCTTTTTCGTACAGTCCACTTATTTCAATTTGGCAAGTATTTAACATAAGAGAGGTGCCCTATTTTGGGTACTGTACAATGGGGATACATTGACCCACCAAAATTAAAGAGTTTATTTGTCAAATGCCCTTAGTGCTCAGCCTGTGTGTTCCAACATCAACATCTTGAGGTGACACAGGTACACACTGTCATCATTGTTCTTTCAAAACTTTGTATCTTCATATGGCCCTTCAACTTGTATAAAGTAATACTACACTGAGCCAAAAAAGAAACAATATTACTAATATTACTACTAATATTGTATCCAAATTTGGTACATTGTCATGCACAGAATTTTATTTGGTGATCTGTTAAAATTTTATAAGTTTCTTTTTTTTTATAAGTTTCTTTTTTGGCTCAGTGTATGTATAACTTTTGGGCAGTCTGCTCTAACCATGTTCAAGGGCCAAAAACACATCTGTTAAAATCTGGTAAGTGCCCTTGCCCCTGAACATGTATAAAGCAACACTTCCTATGCATAACCAAAGGGCATATGACCATATGAGATTTTGTCAGAACATCGATGATACATATGAACATAAGTGGCCGGTTCCCTACCTTCTTCCCGCCCTACCAAGTCCCAGTTGGTTTATGATGACCAAAGTGACCACTTCCCTGGCATGTTTACTGCAATGCACATGGATATACTGGGCTAGTTCCCTGGAGTTGGCATTACTGCCGATACCCTGTGAGTTGTATGGTGTCTCTATGGCGTACACGCTGTCTCCGTCGCGGATGTCCGTCAGAGGCATGGAATCCTGGAATGAACGGTAGAAGCCATCGAAATAGACCTCCGTTAGCACAATCTGTAAATGGGTAATAAATAGAAAAAAAATCAGCTACATCTTAACATTTGTGTGTGCATAATTTGCTTTGAAACAATAATGTGCTCAACAAAAGAAAGTCATACGCTTTGTTTATGTCCTAAAGAGTTACTTCTGGTTATTTGTTGACCAATCAGGCTGAATAGAATTTAGGATTGAATCTTGTTGGCACAATTTGGTACCAAATTTGCCACAAAATAACAAAGATTAGCCATAATTCATCAAAAGACGGCTTGGAAGCTTTGAATCTGTTGCTGTTTGGCCATGCTGGATGGTAAGGCCAAACAAAGAAGAAGGTCTGTCTCAGAAGCCCGCCCGCATTGGCATGTGAAATGAGCAGGTCTATGCGCTGAGTGCTAAAAAACAATTTTTATGTTATTTTTTTGGATTTTTTAAAGTTCTCTGTAAGCTTGGATTAGCAACAACAACAAAAAAATCGCATACCTCATAGCCTATTTTCTAAAAAAAAATAAAATCGCACAGCACTTAGCTTTTTCGCAAAATGTTTCTGAGACAGATTTTCTTCTTTGTTTGGCCTAATTATGTCGTCAACAAGTGCAATCATGTGCTTTCTGCATTCTGCATCCACTTCAAAGCGCTGCACCCAGGCAGCGTATCGCAAAGAGAAAGAGGTAAACAACTTGCTGGATTCGTTTATTTTATAAATGGGTATGATTTCGGTTAACTTGTTGTAGATTTGTCGGGCACGAGTGGTCCAACGGATACATTCTTGCTCCACAATACAAAGGTTGCCACCTGTCCTGTTGCCACCAGCGTGTTGTGTCATTGAGTAAGGCACTTTACCGCAATTACTTTCTACCCAGGTGTATTCAGTCATGTTGGGACAAGGTAACGTAGACTCGTTGTGTGGGAGGAGTGGCGAACCCCTCCCCCCCTCCCAGCAAAATTACAAAAGAGGAGTCTGGCCTAAACACCAAAGAGAGAGAGATAGGCACATGAGCTTCGCTTGGCATGTCACTTTACCTTAACTGTTGTAGATTCAATTACGAAAATAGGCCTACATTTTGCATGAAAATTCATTTTGGAATGGCATTATGATACTATGCGTAAGAAAGAGAATAAAAGATGGACATTTTACTTTGTTTGCAGGAGTATGAGGACATTCAATATACCCTTATAAGGCTATATTAAAAAAATCTTTTGTCTCAAAGCTCTTCAGTTTTTCAAAACCTAATGCAGAATGCGGGTTTTTTAAGGGGGTTTTAAAAGTTTTTTAAATATAAAATATTGAAATTCTTGTAAAAGTGACCTTTTGTATTTAAAATGATGTGATCAATGAAAATCTGAAAAATCTGTGACATTTTTGTTTTGGTTTTTTTTGTGAATTTTTTTACAAAAAGATTAAAAAAAATGTACGATTTTTTCTTCTTCTAAAACCTTAACTAACGCGCGAAGAGCTTTGAGACAATTTTTTTTTTTAATTTGGCCTAAAATCAACTTACTCTAGTGATAGCGATGCCACACTCCCTGGCAATCTCTGACCTCAGGTCCGTCACGGTGCCCGTCGTCTCCAACGCCAGCCCCACCCTGACCACCCTCGGGTCCCTCTCCATATATACCACCACCACGGTGAGCACGCGCGTCGTACGTTGCGGGATGGGTAACGACACACACAGGAACGGATCAAAAGTGTTGCTCTGTTTGCCACAGTTGGGACAGGTGAGGGAGGAGCGGAATTGGGCCTGGAAGAGATCGTGGACGAAACTGTTGTTACAGCGCATGTGATTGGCTAACATCTCGGCTGCGAGGAGCTCGTCAGTTTTGTTGTGGCTATTCTGTGGAAGATAAAATAATGGAATTGGATAGGATGTTATATTTGTTTCTGTTGAAATGAAAACCCCTATTGGCTATATCTTGCCTTACGTCCCGTACGGAATAAACCGTATAGCTACAACGTATCCTTGATTGGTTTGAGCATGCGCACTTGAGTTACAGGACGTCTAGCGAGACATTACCGACCTATTTTTGCATTGTACATTGCTGATAACACCTGACAAATAATGGTAACATGTGGGTGTGGTGACTTGCAAATTTGAACACCAATTCAACACCGATCGGTCCTGAATGTTTCCGATTAGCCAAGTGTTTTGAAGCTCGGTTACATGACTTGTCAGCTAACAAGTCATGTCCATGTGCCGGAGAAAAACAAACATGGTTTTCACCCGTCTGCCCGTGTGGTAGATTGCGCTGGTGTTGGTGATAGATTGTATCCCTCACAAAGTTGTATGTTGCGGCATTTCAGTAACAAAGACAGTGAGATAAAAGAGATTTGGGGAAATATTTCCACTTTTTACTTACTTTGTTATACTATGTGCTATATAAGCTCAAAAAGTGGTTACTTGTCAGAAAATTTCATGGTACATTTGTAATTTTACAAAGACCTCATATAAGAAATATTTTGGCACATTCTAATTTTGGTACACCTACTGTTTTTAATTCGCGAAAAACACACGCAAAATCCATAAGCCTTATCGCCAATCGGGAAAAATCCATTGATTATCCTTTTCTGATGCATTGTGGGATAGAAAAGAGGGCATATTTTGCCCCTTTTCAATCCCCCAATACAACAGAATAGGATAATCAATGGCTTTTTACGGATTCGTGATAAACCTTATTAGAACTACAGCAATTAGCTTCTGATATTTATTATATAGACATCGTTTTCACACATGGAACAAATACTAGCGTTATTCCCGAAAGAACACCATTACATAGTAAAATGTTCATTATATTAATATTTGTTCCTCTCGGATGACCATCAATATCATCTCCATTCAGGACACTTGAGATGTAGCGTGAAGAAGATGGCTGTATACTTCATACACAAAATGTGTGGATACCCATCTAAGGTACTATGGTATCCCATAATGCATAGCAAACTCTCAATATTGTCTCCATTTAGGACACTGCTTCATACACACATATACAGTGGCGTACCGACCGGGGGGGGGGGGGGGGGGGGGGGGGGGGGTAGGGGGCAAGTTGGTACATATCATGTAATGCATAGCAAAGTATCAAAAGATAAGGCCAAACTGACCCATTTTGTTTAATTATTAATATTTTTTATATTTTTTATAGATTTTTCACATTTTTGAGAAAAAAACTGAAATTTTTAATACAAATTTGAAAATGTCTGATTTAGAGAATAAAGGTATTGTTTTTAGACCGTACCCGTGTTCTATTGTCTGACATAAATGCGGACGATAGTATTATTTTAAGTAGAACAACGACGCCGCAGGCGGAGTTGTTCTACGCAAAAAATAATACTATCGAACGCATTTATGTCAGACAATAGAACACGGGTACGGTCTAAAAACAATACCTTTATTCTCATTCTTAAACAATCATACTTTATTAACTTTAGACATTTATCAAAGAAATAAGTACATTTTATTGTCCACATTTGACAACTTTTACCCCTGCTAGGATCGAATAGCCCACAAACATTCCATCCAATCACATGCGATGAGTAAACCATGCGTAAGCGTCGCGGCGCCGGCATAAACGCAGGAAAAGCGCTAAAGACGCACTGCAGAAGTGCGCGTTATGGAGAAAACCACGCATTGTGAAGGTCGGGCGCGCTGTTAAAACGTAAGCCCACCTCCCCGTGTTCTATTGTCTCATAGAGATGTCGCCGATTTCTCTGAGAACCAATGAGATTGCTTAAACTTTCTTAGCTGTTTAAGAATATGTTTTACAAAACACGTTCGAAAATTTTTGGGGGAAAATGACCAAAATGGCCAAATGTTTCAAGAAAATTTAAAACAAAAAACATACAACATAAAAAATGTGACCCACCATTGACCCTACCCACCAAACTACCTGAAAGGTCCCTCAAAATGAACACATAAAACAGGTGGCAATATCCTCAAAAAGGTCTTACATACTGAATAAAGCACAAGAGCACAAGGCAGCTATCATTTTTACAATGTAAAACAACTGCAAAACAATTGCTGCCTCGTGCTTTATTCCGTATGTAAGACCTATATGAGGATATTGCCGAACAGGTGGATTATTGGTCCCTTTAGGGGACACTACAATCAGATGATCCATTTGCAGTCTTGGATATAGTGTATAGCAAAAATCCTGCTGAGGCAACATCGCATTTTTGTTCACTTAAATTACAAACTTATTTGAAGAGCTTGACAATTTATCATATCAATAATGACCTTTCCTTTATGATGAAATTATGAATAAATGCATCTAGTAATAAGTCAGTTTTATTATTTGCTTGCTTGTTAACTAACTCCCTATTGCAGCTCAGTTTGAAGCTATACTGGAAGCCTTCTGAAACCTAGAGGGTGAGGGGTTTTCCCCGGGGGGGGGGGGGGAACTGGCATTGGAAAGGGGGTAACGGTATATGTCGCCCTGAAGATCCCCCTTTTCACCCTCTTCTACTAGCTCTGAAGACTTTCAGCCTTCATCAGCTCTTAAGACCCCCATTTTATTGAAAATTCATAAATCGCAAAATAATCACTCCAATGCCCCAATTTTTTGAAAAATGTGCGTTCTTACTAATGAAATTTGAAAAAACAAACCAGTTCTTAAGACTGCAGCAAGGAAAGTGTTAATACTTAATTGTCATCAAAAATTGACATTAACACACCCTGAGTGAGCATCCTTCCTCTTCACACTTGCACGGAATTCACCGCACAAATACACCCAACCAAATATGTAAGTTCCCCCTAGCATATACTAGAATATTTCCAAAAATATTTGATGGATTGAAATAATTGTCAGCTAGAAAGATGCACCCAATTGTTAGGCACATTTTGATACCAAATTTGTTGGCCTTGAGACAATGCAACGATAAGAAATTGTGCCATTTATCAGTTTTTATACAGAAAAAAGTGGCACTAAATCTTACTGGCTATAGCTGGTTTTGTCCATAAAATTGATATTTCTTTGTGTATTATGTGTCATTATGCTACCGTGTATTGGTGCACAAGATTATGATCTGCTTATTGATTATTAACCAGCCATAGCCAGTGAGATTTAGTGCCACTTTTTTTCTGTATAAAAATTGATAAATGGCACAATTTCTTATCGTTGCATTGTCTCAAGGCCAACAAATTTGGTATCAAAATGTGCCTAACAATTAGGTGCATCTTTCTAGCTGAAGATTATTTAAATCCATCAAATATTTTTGGAAATAGTCTAGTATATGGCTCATTCCATGAAGTTGGGGCATTTGTTAAAAGAGCAGAATTTGGTACTTTAGGCAGCTTATAAACTGTTTTACTCTATGTGTATATCAAATTTTTTTAGTGTCCAAAAACAGAACTAGGTAATAGTATTGAGCCATGAAAAAAAAAAAAAAAATGACCCTTCCTTGAATAAAAAAATAATAAAAAATGAGGTGGTGTCCACGACTATTTTTGCTAAAAAACGTGACATGGAAAACACAACAATTAATATGAGTTTTATGTAAGCAAAACTATCATAGAATTGCTTGGAAATCGATTTGATTAATAAAAGATACATGTATTCATAGTTTACTGACCAAAACTTTTCGTCACGCTGGACTGATTTTTCACCCAAGCAACATGAAAATTGCCTTTCCGATGCTACACACGGTGTCCACAAAATATACACGTGTAGCATTGGGAGTTTTCATTGCTGAATGGGGGTAGTTCTCTATCATACATTTTTAAATTATTTTCCAAAATTAAGAGCATTTATCAATTGAAAACTATTGCAAATGAGAATAAATTTCATGAAGACCATTCCATATATTCATGAAAAAGTATACCGTGCCGTGCGCATGGTGTCCTTACCATAAAATGTAGCATCGTGATAAACATCCTATGCAATTTGTGGGAATTCCCCCCTGGAGATAAATAAAACATTCCATATTTCTTTTGTAAGGATAGAGGTCAATAGCTATCAGGTTTGTTTTGGAATTTGCCACATGTGGGCTAGTTTTATCAAGGTTTTAGTCGCTGGTGTCCAATGGTAGCATCGGGACTTTTATGTAGCATCAAAATGTAAACATTGGATAGTTTTGTGAATGGTAAGTGCGATTGTAATTATTTCTTAATGTTGCTTGTATGTCTGTATTTATTAATGCATTTTTATTGAAAGGGAAACACTGAATCAGAATTTCTTTTCATGTTATGATATTAATTTTGAGTCACAGACGCCATAATAATTTGGCGTCCATGTAGAATCGGGCATAGCATGGGCAATATTTTGCATTGGGTATCGTTATAGTTCGTTGAAATTGTAATTTTTTTGTAGAATCATATCATTAATAAACTTTGAAGTTAATAATGAATTAGTTTTTGCTCTTTTAATGCTAATAATATAGCTTACCAATACGATGCTACATGGACACCATATCCATGTAGCATTTCATAAATTTTGCCTAATTAGACTAAAACAATTACCCCATTCGAAATTATCCATCACCCAAAACATTCAAAACATTGCCTACATTTTACTACACTTTACAGAAAAAAAAGGCATATTATGAGAGATGTATATCTAATGAAATATATTAATACACAATGCTACATGGACACCATTTCCATTAGCATTTCACTGAATTCACAATAAACATTCCCTTATTTTAGTTTTATTTACTATAAATAAAACAAATAATTGTAAATCATTTAAGTTCTCTATCCTTTGCTATTCTTTTTCATGTTAAATGAATAATAAATAAAATACTCCAGCATGATTTTAATATAAATATTTTCCTGCAACACAAAAAGTACAACATGAATAAATAATCTACTCTAATATCAAAACACAATGTTCCATGAAGATACTAAGCCATAGGGTTTATTTTGTTTTGCTTTGCAGGTTCTTGACATTAAATCAGAAGACAGTTCTATCGTCCTGGAATTTATGGAGATGAACACAATTAAGGAACCCATCATTTTCAAAAACTAGTACCTTTCCAAAGAAATCCATCATGGCAATTAAATGATTTTTTTTGCAAACTGACTTTTTAAGTGATCAAACTTTTCAATCATCTTTATCAATAATAGAGGATGATTCAATCAGAAACGAGCAAAGAGACTAAGATCACAAAGGGTACTTTTAAGAACAACACTGCATGAAGTTTGTTTCAGTGGACATCTTAAGTTTCTCTGATCAATGGTGTATTGTTATTGTGTAATTGTAAGAAATGGTGTATGTATATCATAGGTAATTATGTTTTATGCTTCATGGCAGGTTATCTTTTTGTGTAATTTGTAGTTTTACAATCCATGTTATTAATTTTATCGTGTGCTTATAACATAAAAAGTTAACATCATAGTACATCCTCTCTATTGATCTGAAAAAGATGCACCTGTTCAAGCTGTTCCAAATATTTTAGGGCACGGTGTCCATGTAGCATCGTAATACTTAAGTACACAGAAAAGGTAAATTTTACATGAACAGTCTTTAGATAAATTTCAAGCAATTCACTCTATGTATCTACTTGATATGATGAACAAGTAGACAAACCATTCACACTCAAATAATTGTAACAGTATGAATAGTCTTATTATTAACAATGTTACAAGACGCGGTGTCCATGTAGCATCGGTAGTGCATTTTATAACATTATACAGGTAAATAATACTTCATATACTTTCTTTATGACTATAATGTAATCAATGTGCATGGTTTATAGAGTACTTTACATCAAACAAATATTGATATGTACTTTATTTAAATTCATTATACAAATTGCAAAATAAAGAGTCACTTTTCAATGAGTGTTTACATAAAACAGTTAATCTACGATGTCTTGTTCGTTAAGTTATGTTCAACCTAGACAAATCTGGTTTCTTTTCATGTATTTGTGGTTCGAAGTAGTTAATTGAGGTATATAAACTTGGCCCACATCTTCAGCTAATTTATTAGAAAATGATATGGAAATGGGAAATGGTGTCCATGTAGCATCAGGATTTTTGGAAATGTCATCCAACTGTTGAACATGTGCGGTTATTTTATACCAAATGTTACATTAAAAAGAAAAGTTCTACATTGGACTTTGGTAAATGTAGAACCTAAAAAAGAAGAAAGAGTTGGAAAATATCCATTTTGAAAATTTCACTTGGATGTCACGTAATATGCCCCAACTTCATGGAATGAGCCATATGCTACGGGGGAACTTATATATCAGCAGCCTGCTTCGATAATTGCCTTACTCACTTTTCAGCGAAATTGAGTTTTTTGCATAAATCATGACTTCATTACATTATGCACATAATACCCAAGTCATTGACCAATCAAAAGTGTTGATAAAAGCACAATTTTAATTCTGCCTAAGTCAGCATTTTGAGTTAGGCAGATTTTACTAATGATGAAAATTGTTTAAAATGGTTCATATTAACTCGTATTAGGCATATAACAAGCCACATTTCACTTAAAGGTATATCCCCAACCTAATTCTATCCAACAGTTACTGCTGTTGGAATTCACCTGCACTATTCATGTTGCTATTCAACATACCGTCAGCCTGCTTTCGATAATTGCCTAACTCACATTTCATACTTTTGTTGGTTTCTAAGAACAATGAATTTCTAGTACAGGGATACTTATGTGCGCCAAGTCGTTTGAAGCTATGTGTGTTTCGAACCAAGATAAAGAACGTGTAGTATCTAGCCCTGTCATGAAATAACTCAACAACAAGTCATCAATAAATATTCACTCTCGTTCCCTGAACGATTGCATCTATTAGTATCGATCTGAACAATATGCACACATTATCCATTGTGCGCGTGGGTTCGAGTTTAGTTCTATAACAACACTGGGTGGAGAAGTTATATACAATTATCACACATATAGTAAAATCAATCGGACACGGTGAATGTATGTGATAATTTAATACGTTGAAATTGTTAGAAGTATTTACACTTTCACCGTGCCATCTCGTTTTTAACGTTAGTTTTGTGTCACAACAGCCACTACAAGGGCCATATTGTTGTCGCAAGAGACTACCAATGCCCATACTAATCACCGCTCTATTCAAACACGCCATGTCATACAGGTGCTATGAAACACACATAGTATCAGTTCTTATTCGACATTTCAATAGAGATCATAATCCCTGTACTAGAAAATCTTTGATAAGAACTAGAAAAAATGAGTTAGGCAATTATAGAAGCAGGCTGATGATATTTGGTTGGGTGTATTATCAATGGCATCGTCCCTCCGTACAGACTGTATCATCATCCTCTATCATCATATAAATCAATTTTAACTCTTGATAGTAGAGTCATACGGGCCGTAATATAATCACTACTAATACTATCAGATTCCCCCTATTATAGGGTATACCAACGTGATACTGTAAGGCCTAAAAAAAAAGAGTTGTGTTGCCTTCAGCGACCGACCCTAAAATCGTAAAAACTAGGGTCGCATTTTTTTTTTTTTTTTTTTTAATTATTTTCTTTTTTAAGATTTAAATTTGATTAAAAGTTTCTAAATGTAACTATTTCTTGCTGGAATTGAATAAATAAGCCTAAATAAATGTTTTTTAGACTATTGTCACACTAGAAACATTAGTTAAATTGACATGGGCATATACCAATTTTGTCTTGACATAAACCATATATTTTTCAGCTCCCCCCCCCCCCAAAAAAAAAAAAATTGAAAAAAATTGTGAAAAAAAAAAGAAGAAAAAAATCTGACCGACAGACCCGAATTAAAATTTTTGGCACTCGAGGGCAACACAACATTTTTTTTTGGCCTAGTCTCAGTGTCAATTGAATAGCGCTCCTCTCAATACTAGTTACCCTGCAGACACTTACCAATAAAGAGATGCATGACGCTATATGTAACTTCGTTCAGTGTAAGGTGATTTGTGACATTTGGTTTAAGACTTTGTTTTATTTATATAACAAGGAAACTGAAAGGTATCAAACACATTATATGGTGATTTTTTTCACCGAAAAGTTTAACATTTGACCTATTTTGGAGATGATCTTTACTCACAACTTGAAATAAGGCCAAAAAAATAAAATGACTTGCCCTTTCCGACCGACCCAAATTTGCGGAAATCTAGGGTCGCTATTTAAAAAAAAATTAAAATAAAAAAAATTAAATTAAAACATTGAAAAAAGCACATAACAATACAGAAAGATGAAAACGTGTTTTTGAGTAGTATCTGCTTGTTTAAAAATATTAAAAAAATAAAACAAAAATAAAAAAAATAAAAAAAATCTTTAAGGCTGGTGTCAACCCTGTTTGGCGCCAAATTATGAAGCACTGTAACTTTTAAATAATAAATGTGATGTACATAAAAGTATACATTTTTTGTAATGAAATGAGTCAGAGAATCCATTTTTGGTATCAAATTTTACTAAGATTAGTGTTTTTTACATTTTTGCCCCAAAATCACCTTTTTGGCGTCAAAAATGTTCAGACAATCTAACAATATCAGTTTTTGATTAAAATTTCCAAAATTTCACCAAAATCATCTGAAGTCAATTATCTAGGAGCGAATTTTTTTTTTTTTGGCTTAAAATTTGTTTGTTTTGAAAATATTGACCAAAAAGTGCCAAAAATGAGATTTTTGAGGTAAAAAACATTTTTTTGGCACTTTATGGTCAATATTTTCAAAACAAACAAATTTTAAGCCAAAAAAAAAAAATCGCTCCTAGATAATTGACTTTAGATGATTTTGGTGAAATTTTGGAATTTTTAATCAAAAACTGATATTGTTAGGTTGTCTGAAAAATGTTGACGCCAAAAAGGTGATTTTTGGGCAAAAAAAGTAAAAAACACTAATTTTAGTAAAATTTGATACCAAAAATGGATTCTCTGACTCATTTCATTACAAAAAATGTATACTTTTATGTACATCACATTTATAATTTAAAAGTTACAGTGCTTGATAAATTTGGCGCCAAACAGGGTTGACACCAACCTTAAAACATGTTTTTGTGAAGTGATAACACCATGTTTAAATTTTGAAGAAAAAAAAAGAAAAAAATCCGACCGTCCGACCCAGACTCTGGCCCTGAAAGGGCAAGTCAACTTTTTTTTGTTGCCTAAGCTTACCTGTGGGGAAGCTTTCTGGCAGCAACTCGCTTGCCAATTTACCCTTTGGTGAGGTGTGTTGAGGTATCATCATTATAGAAGACCAGGGGCCCCAGGGAGGGAGGTACTTAGTGGATATGAGATCACAGGGATGTGTTGCCAAATAGGGTCCCATTTTTCACCCATTTTTCACAGAAATTTTAGTAAAATCTGTCAAATATGTAGGGAAATTATGGGTCTCTGGTAAATATATGGGTCCATTTCCTCCCAAAAAGTTGGTAAATGTTTGGGTCAATTTTAATTTTGCTGGTGGCACAACTCATATTTCTATACTCTTTTCATTACCTCTGTACAGTGCCATCTGAGCATATTCTAGTGATGAATTTGTAGCATTTATATACACATACTCACTCCCCTTTCCCCCTCCTCAATAGAAGACCTTGGTTACATTATGCCACAAGTATGTTACATTTTCAATTTTCTCTGGTAAAATGTGTCGAATTATTATTGTACAAGAATGGGGTCATGTTCCAACTTATTCTTGTTCCAACTTATTCTTAATCTGTTGTAGACGTAACCACTATATATCTGAAATTATGGCAACAAATTGCTGAAAATATTACGGACTGTCGTGGTTCATGTCGAGACAAAATTGGTAAATGTCAATTTTACTAATGTTTCTAGTGTGATAATAGTTTTAAACTATTTATTGAGGCAAATTTATTCATCTCAAGCAGAAAATTAAAAAAGGACCCTTTAGGATGTCCTTTTATTTATCAATTATAGTATTATTCCCAATCCCCATCAGTTTCACATTTGCAATAATCTCTCAAGTAGATTATCATACCAAGCAAAAGTCTAACAGATCGTATTTTGCCCCTTCCCTCATGGATATACCAAATATAGTTCTCCCAGTCCCCATCTAGGCAACCGCATTTACGTGATAAAAACTGGCAACACCCTCTAAATTTCTCTTTGGAGAAAAACGTAAACGACGAGCGAAGGCATCGTGATTAAGCCAGGGGCCGGTGGCGGGACAAACTGATGGGGATTGGGAATAATACTATAATTGATAAATAAAAGGACATCCTAAAGGGTCCTTTTTTAATTTATTACATTATAATTATTCCCAATCCCCATCAGTTTCACATTTGCAATCGATTGACACGGCGAATGGCGGTGAAAGGCCAATCATCGGATGCAGTAAACTGATAGGGATTGGGAAACAAGTGTATACAAACACGAGGGGTCAAAAAACGATAGGAAACCATAATAATAAAACCACCTTGATATAAATAACTAACCGTATTAACCTAGTATACAGGTTAATTAAGCTTACTTAAAACGTAAATAGTGTAGTAAACCTTATAGGATAAGTTAAAGATATCATCTTAAAATACGAACCTGTCTCAAAGACGTCATAAGTGATGTCATAAAAAACGGGGATGTGTCGCAAAAACGGGTGTATCGTCTAGTTGGTATTGTGTCTAGTTGGTATTGCTTTCCCCGTCCAAGACGGCCGAAGCATACCTGCCTCAATCAGTTCTGAGATGGATATCCTTCAGATATGAAGAGGTAAATGTCGTATCGGATTTCCATGATACTGTATTGGGGATTTCGTTAATAGAAATCCCTTTAGCGAGTGTGCAAGTCGCGTAGTATGCTCTAACAGTCACACTGTGGCCTAGTGGTACGCTGTCGTTATTCGTGGCTTTCGCTAATCGAATCGCGTCAACCAACCAACCTGATCCTTGCGACAGCTTTATATGGCTTTTTACTAGAGATAAACAGACGACAGACGTGTTTCCTCGCCTCTAAAATGCTACTGGTTTTATCTAGATACCATATAAGTGATCCCTACTGTTCTGCCTTTATAGATAAGGTAAGAACAAGGGTGTCGCGGAGTAGTCGTTTCTCTCGTTTTTAGCTAAAAATCCTGGGCGAAAATAGAGAGTAACTCCCGTCGCCTTGCTGAAAATCGTAAAAATCCCCACGCTAGTTGTTGCGAGTTCTCGGCAGGACGAAGCACGTTTTGCCCAGCTAAACGGAGCCTGTCTCCCAATCCAAGCCTGTGTTCGTACAGTAGATTGGTGCAAAGACCATTAAGCCTTATATGGTAAACGTAAACATAATTACAGGGTGTTCCAAACACATCGTGCAACATCTCTCTATCTTTAAAAAGAATAGGGTTACCCAAGTTTACATAAATCAAAGAAACGTATAACATCCCTATGCATAAGAAAAGAGGCTCCGAGCAACACTTTCCTGATGCAACGGTTATAAGAAAAAAAGAAAAGAACGTCATATAGCGATCAATCTTATTGGCGTCGCTTGTAAAGGCTCCAATTGTAGGCCTATATGAGGGCCATATGATACGAGTTTAAGGGACGAGAAGAAAAATAAAACTCCATGCCCTCAATTAGGAATAAAAGTTGACCGTGGCTGCTTGTAGGCCAAGGTCGAATATTGATCTCGGGAAGTTCGTGGTCTCCCCATTTACCGTACCTGGATCAACCTTCCATACGGTACATCATCTGATGTGATGTCTGGCGACTGTGGACAATAGAACCACCATCCCGGCATCCTGTATGAAAAGGACTGGGCCCAGTCTGTATGAAAACAGATAAATATCCATAGACATTGGATGAATGTAGACCAGGATCCAAACTTGACCTCACAGAGTCAGCGATTTCCCCATACATATGTTGAACTAGAATCGCAAGAGCCCGGCCACGAGGTCCCGAAAGATAGGTTTCGAGAGAGAGAGAGAGAGACCAATCGTAGATGCACGCAAAAAATACCCCTCTTGGTAAATAGTCTGCGAGAATATAAACATGTAATTGCCATGCCCAATGACTGGGTCTTTGTTTTTAATGACATCTGTTAAACAGATAAAAAAAAAACTAAAAAAAAAACTTGTAAACTGAAAAGGTGATATAGTCGATAAAAACGACGGTACCACGCGAATTTATACAAGTTCTTTTCGAGGGCGTCAGAGACCCACTTGTCCCAACAAGGGGGTGAAAACCCTACTCTGAATTTCACCCCTCCACGTTTTCTCAGAGTAGAAAATCGTTGATCATTCCTGGAAAAAATTGAATAAATAAAAAGATGCGATTTATTCCGTAAAAATAAAATAAAAACCTCTAGAGTCCGAGCCCGGATACGTCAAACTCACACAGAGGATCGTCATGAAATTCCCATTTCATTTCCGTTCAAGGAATGAACAATGAACTACTGTAAAAGCTAAAAAGGTTTCAAAGTCTCTATCCGAACACAATATCGGACAACAGAGGGTGTCGGATTTAAATGAACACGGAAAGGAATATATATAGAAAATGGCATAAAATGAAAATATAATACCAACGTGTGATGATCCATAATGTGGGCGTAAAACCAAAAAAAAAAGGAAAATCGGTTCGCATCACTCCCCCAGGAGTGTTGAACTGCATCAAAGAAGAAGAAGAAGAAGAAGAGATCATGAAATGAACTCAGAAGATCTAATGTAGTGAAGAATAAAACCCCCAAAACTCGTGATAAATCCTGTCCTCTAGCCTCGAAAAACTCGTGAATAGATCAGGCTAGTGAGACGGTTCAGACCCGCTATCGGAGGTCAAGAAATGAAGTCAGAAGTCCATTTCGCACCGTAATCAGGATAAATATGTACAAGTGTCCACCTTCCATAATGTGGTCATGAAACCAAAAAAGGAGATACGGTTCGCATTACTCCACCAGGAGTGTTGAACTGCATCAAAGAAGAAGAAGAAGAGATCATGAAATGAACTCAGAGGATCCAATGTAGTGAAAAGTGATATATATATAAATATATATAACAGACAACAAAGATTTCCAACCAGGAAAAAAGAAGACCGTCCTATATAGGCCGTCTCGCAGAATAGTGTATAGATGATTCTTCTCGTAGCGCTTCCATGTCAGACGATAAGAAAAAAACTTCCAATTGAAAAAACTCGATAAAGGCGCGGCCTGGCTCCAAGGCCCACGTTGAAAGAGATAAATATTCAAACTAGGAAAGTCAGTCTATACTTGTCAGATTGACATCAGAGTCAGCTGAAAAAGTAAGTTAGGTCGATGTGTATATTCTTATAAAAAATATATACAGCTCCCGGTATACCCAGGCCGGCGGACTCCCATCCAAGTACTACCGGGCCCGACGTCGCTCAACTTCGGTAATTGGATGAGAAAACCGATCTATCCGACGTGATATGGCCGTAGACAGGCACGCGGCATACAAAGTTATATATGTAAATAACTAGAGTCCTGGAAATCACTTGGCTCCCCATGTTTCCGTTGTTTTCAAGGACAAATGACGGAAAGAAAAAAGAGATGAAAATCCATCTCGTTTGTGCGATCTCTGATCGAAAGGAGAGACCTTCATCCTTTGAGAAAAAACGAATGTCTATTGTCGTCCCCTGAAGTACACGACCTGACATGTCCATGGCGAGTCGTGCTGAAGCGTACGATCTCTGTACTTCCTCCGAAGGTTTTTTCAAAAGAGAAGGCTGGAGATCCAAAGCAAGGGCGTTAATCACCGACATCTGGAAGATACTGAGTCTTCTGATAACAGAAAGTTCCTCCTGTTCGGCCGATAGTACCTCCTCCCATTCCTTCGAGAAGTTATTGACTGAAGAAGATTTCGGCTTCATATAGTCCATGACTCCTTTATCGATGGAAGAGATACCGAAACACTCGGTTTCATCCGTTGGGCAGACTCTGAATGCCGCAATGGCTTCCCTTCTATCAATTCTGGCTTCCTTATCCAGAGTCAGTTTGTCCTTGTTCCTAACCTTCGACATATCCGTGAAAATTTCGTTGGGAAGAGAAAGAGTAGGAGTCGAAGTCGTCGCTGCCGGCTCACTAAGGCTATCGAAGAAAAAAGATCCGCCGGAATACTCCTCTGGAACATCAGGGGGCGCCAGTCCCATAGCACTGGCTGCATAGCTGTTGATAGGATCAACTCTGTTTCGTTGGAAGATATTCTTAGTTTTGTTTGACTGCCAAGCCAACCCAAAAGGAGAAGGTTCATCCTCAGAAATTTCCTTCCTTATCAGGACATTGGCCGGGAAAATACCAGAGTTGTCAGGATCATTGTCTGAGTTATGTTCACCTGAACCCTGTGACAGGTCATCATCATCATCATCATAATTCCCATAATCATCATCGTCTTCCTCTTCGATGATATCCTCCTCCTCGTCTACGCTGACTAAGTCTGTGACTGTAGTAGTAGTAGTATAGTAGAAGGGACAGTAGTAGCGACTACCTGGGATGATTGAGTACTGTTAGTACTAGTACGGGCAGCCGTGGGTTGTGTGACATTGTGATTCGCCTGTGGCTGTGTAAGAGTTGGTTGGGAATTTCCCTCAGTATTAACTCTAGCCTGAAAAGCTTTAAACTGCTGCCATTGATAGAATGAGTTATAATCCTCAAGCGATCCCATGGTCGGTCGTTCAATGACCCTTGAAGTGGTAGCTACTTGCTGACCATAATTAGGGTGAATTGTCTGGCGGTAAGAGCCAGGATAATAGTCAAAGTCTCCCCCGTGTGAATTCCTTTGTCTACTGTATGCATCGCTTAACTCTCCTTGAGTACCCCTGTATGCATCTCTTTGACTTGCACTGTTATCCTCTAAAGAGGGATTACGGTAAGCGAGACCACTCGATCTATAATCATCTCGATAGTCAGTGCGTGACGAGTTTGCTTTCGGATAGCGATTATTGTCACTGGATCGTGACATAATAGGTTCTAAAGAACCTTTGTCACAAATACCCTGATTGATATCCGATATTTCCGGGGGGGAAATATTTGCGCGATAATCAGGGGCGCGACTCTGGGCAATACGGACCGGATCTGTGGTAAGAGGGTCAATATTTACCGTACGAGAAGCGTCTTTGGGGGAGGAGACTAGGTTACTACTATAAAATAGCGTACCCTGGTCCCCCCGGTGAGATCCCCTACTCTGTAGCTGTGCACCAAAACCCCCCCCCCGTAAAGAGGGGTGGTGTGCGACAACTGACTCTAGAGCAACAATAGGAGCAGTATAATAGCCTCGTGAGGAAATTACACCGCCCGGTGGAGCCAGGATGTGATCTGGGTGCGTGTTTGATGGTATAGATTCACATGCCTGAGTGGAAAGTGGAACCACCTGTTTATTTACAGGAGCTCCCCTTTCCGTGCTCCCCTCATCAGTAACAGTCTCACCAGTATTTCCGGGGGGGGGGGGGGGGGGGGGGAAACACAACAACCTCTATTATAAGCACGGTCACCATCATGGGAGGTTGTTTTTCTGTTACTGAACGTCATAACGGCAGGGAGAACACCCCCTCGTGAGGTGTTTCCTGATACTACCGGAATGGATTTCTCCCCCTGTTCGCTCGTTTGATTGGAACAGGGAGAGGGGATCTGCACACCATCAGAACTGGTATGACTAGGAACCGTCAGAGGAGCTGTAAAGCTTCCCTGACTGTTCACGACCCCTGCACCGTCACCTTTACGTGGGAGGTGGATCCCCTCGGGTGATCGATCAGCTTTATTAAACAGAATAGCCGACCGTTCACCTGCGATCAGCTCAGAATTGCGAGTATAATTTGGGTAAATCTAATGCTGTCCAGAAACAGATTTACAACAGACCTAACGCACAGTGGTCAAAACAAAAAGTGGCCTCCCCCTGTTCGACAGTTTTAGTCTCTTAGGAACAGGGGGTTAAAAATTTTGGTGTGACTAGGAACTGCCAGCGAAGTTTATTTCTTTTGTAAAAACTACCCTGGCTGTTCTTGACACCAAAGCACCGTCACCTCTGCGAGGGAGGTGGCACCCCTCGGGTGATCGAACGGCCTAATAAAGAATAGACGGGCGTACACCAGCGACCAGAGTGGCGAATACAATACATGTAGGGTCTATTATATAACAGATAAACTCTAGAAATGTTTAAAGGTATGGCTAGGGAGGGAAAGGAAAAACGGAAAACTAGGAGGTTTAGAAAACAGATCTACCTCTGGTCTATGTCTAGCTAAAGCCTTTGGAGGGGAAAAGACAATGGCTGCCGTACTGCACAAATACATCCCAAAAAGCGGCCGGTAAATCGGCGTCTAGCTTGCAAAAGTTATTACTGGAACAACGGTGGTGTATATATCGGGATGAATGAAGGTTCCCCTCTGGTAGGGGTAGTATACACGGTAGTACTTCATAGTAGAATGAATGTAAACAAAGGGAATCAGACTGAAGAGGATTTACCTTATAAATACTATAGTATACAACCTGACTAAGTTAGTTTTGGGTCTGATCTTAGGTATAGACTTGGGAGGGGAAATGACAATTTTAGCTGCTCAATCTCCTCCCAGAATGAGTTCGGTTTATCCGAGTCCAGCTACATCTATTTTAATCTTGAACATCTACGATGTACATAACAAGATGACGTCGGCAATACCTCATGATTAAACACAAAGGGAAACAGGTTGTAGAAAATGAATACAATGAGTCATAAAGAATCAAATAAATCAGTATAATAACCATAATACGTAATGATAAATATTCGTCCGTCGACCCTCGGCGTGAAATTAATCAGTATAAAAATCATAATACGTAATGAGAAGAAATGTCCTTCGTTTCTCGGCGTGAAATAAACTATTTAATTAAATCAAGTCGGGAACCGACATGCGGGGTACTCTAAACAGTTACAGTAGCATGAGCATAGGACAATCGGGGTCACATAGGTCATCAAGAATCAATTTTTAATCAGTATAACAACAAAATAACAATATTTATAATCTGTTTTATACCCGTCGTATATGTCTATAATATCTATAAAACAACAATAAGACGTAAAGAAAATATGTCCGTCGTTCCTCGGCGTGATCGGGAAACAACTCACATGCGGGATACTTTAAACAGTTGCATGCATTCATAAGGACAAATCGGAGTCACATAGGTCATATAAATATATATATAAACATTATAATATATAATACAATAACAAAATATAACCGGCCTCCGAAGCAATAGAAGAGAATTCGACAGTCCCGATCAATGGGTCACGAATTCGACGACACTAACTTGCCGCCATTTTGAATGACAATTTGGAACGAACTCGTCGTAGCAAAAATAAAAAAGGGGCTGTAAATCTCGTATTCTGAAAATACGAAATTTACCAAAACATCTCAGATGAATTACGATCTATATGCTAAACAATATGCTTGACATTATTGATAACTGAGCCTTACTTAAGGGCTCAAATACTTGGTCAATCTTACCCACTCGGCGAACAAACGTCTATCTGGGTTGACACAAGAAAATTTAGAGGGTGTTGCCAGTTTTTATCACGTAAATGCGGTTGCCTAGATGGGGACTGGGAGAACTATATTTGGTATATCCATGAGGGAAGGGGCAAAATACGATCTGTTAGACTTTTGCTTGGTATGATAATCTACTTGAGAGATTATTGCAAATGTGAAACTGATGGGGATTGGGAATAATTATAATGTAATAAATAGTAATATTTTGACAATTTGGGAAAAATTTAAATATTTAAAAAAAGAAATGTGACCCTGATTTTTGTGATTTTAGGGTCGGTCTCTGAGAGCAACGCAACATCTTTTTAGCCTATCCATCCTCTCTCCTCCTAGTGGTTATACATGTATCTTGAGGATGTGTCATGTTCCAACATATTCTAAACAAAGTGTAGCACCATTTATCCCGTAGTAACCTTTTATATCAAACCCTCTAGTAGCCCCTAGGCATAGTGGTTACTATCCTGTTCCTGTGTGCACCCCTGGCAGAGGCACTGAACTGACGCTACGCTTCACTTTTTATCAATGAGCCATGTGAGGAGAAGTGACGTCACATTCCAAGTTATTCTAATCACAGTATAGAAATGACCTGTATCTATCTAGTAGTAACCTGTGTATTAAACCATCTCCCCCTATTGGCTATATCTCATTCCTGTGCACCCCCTGGCACTGACCTGATGCTATGCTTTCATTACAATTATCAATCACCTTTCATCAATGTGAGGAGAAGTGATGTTACATTCCAAGTTATTCTTATCTATCTAGTAGTAACCTGTGTGTTAAACCATCTCCCCCTATTGGCTATATCTCGTTCCTGTGCACCCCTGGCACTGACCTGATGCTATGTTTTCATTACAATTATCAATCACTTTTCATCAATGAACCATGTGAGGAGAAGTGATGTCACATTCCAAGTTATTCTTATCACAGTATATAGTATGGCTATATCTTTCCTGTGCCCCCCCCCCCCCCCCCTCCCCTGGCAGTGGCATTGAACTGATGCTTTGTTTTTGTTACAATCATCAATCACTTTTCATCAACTAAGCCCCTACATCTCTGTATAAATGATGACACTCTTGCTTGATCTGATCTTCAACTGTATCACCAGTTATATGCGGAAGTACATGAAGTGATGAATGTCCTGTTCTCCTGTAAACCTTTTGGTGAAAAAGAATCTTCATGTGCAACTGAAACAGACCCTTTTTTCCTTTTTATGTTTGCTTTTTGAAAAATGGCAAAATGTTCACAGATTTTTTATTTTCCCAATCGTTTTTAAGGGAAAATAAAGGGAAAAAGCCCAACTCTGACCAACCTGATCTGAGGTCCGTTTGCCCGTTCAACAAGGTGAGATATTTTTGTCACCTTACTACGAACATGGTCAAAAATAATTTAATTTTGTAACCATAAGTTTACATAAAATGCAAGTGGAAATCTTGAAATTAGGGACATTAATACAACAGTAGTAAGGTGATATTTATATTGTTCGTAAGGAGTCAGACAGCTGTTTCATGGGTACTTTTTGGAGTAAAATTATTATGTCTGAAATACACAAAAAAAGAGGATAACAATTTGGAAGGAAATGACGTCTTTTTGAGGGAGAAATATTTTCATGGGAAACATTGCATATTTCTCAGCACTGTGTCTACCTTTATAAATATTAACAGAGCTATCTACTACAAAAAGCAAATAATGCATTACAACAAAGTATTCAGATATGCTATCTACTGAAGATAGCAAATATGGATTACAACAAAGTATTCAGATATGCTATCTACTGAAGATAGCAAATATGGATTACAACAAAGTATTCAGATATGCTATCTACTGAAGATAGCAAATATGGATTACAACAAAGTATTCAGATATGCTATCTACTGAAGATAGCAAATATGGATTACAACAAAGTATTCAGATATGCTATCTACTGAAGATAGCAAATATGGATTACGACAAAGTATTCAGATATGCTATCTACTAAAGATAGCAAATAATGGATTACAACAAAGTATTCAGATATGCTATCTACTGAAGATAGCAAATAATGGATTACAACAAAGTATTCAGATATGCTATCTACTGAAGATAGCATTTATGGATTACAACAAAGTATTCAGATATGCTATCTACTGAAGATAGCAAATAATGGATTACAACAAAGTATTCAGATATGCTATCTACTGAAGATAGCTAATATGGATTACAACAAAGTATTCAGATATGCTATCTACTGAAGATAGCAAATATGGATTACAACAAATATTCAGATATATGCTATCTACTGAAGATAGCAAATATGGATTACAACAAAGTATTCAGATATGCTATCTACTGAAGATAGCAAATATGGATTACAACAAAGTATTCAGATATAAGCTATCTATGAAGATAGCATTTATGGATTTCAACAAAGTATTCAGATATGCTATCTACTGAAGATAGCAAATATGGATTGTTATAAAGTTTTCATAAAGTATCTTGTGAAGATAGCAATATGTAAATCAACTACCGTAAACTTGGAAATGTTCACTCTACATTAATTTTCGTGCTCTTTTTGTGCTCTAACTACTGACCCTTCCATGCCACCTAGACTTAGCCACCCTGGATCTGACCAATCGATTTTACGATCACATGAAAATCTACTGACCCTTCTATGCCACCTAGACCTAGCCACCCTGGATCTGACCAATCAATTCTACAATCATATGACAACCTACTGACCCTTCCATGCAACCTAGACCAAGCCACCCTGGATCTGACAAATCAATTCTATGATCACACGACAACCAACTGACCCTTCTACGCCACCTAGACCTAGCCACCCTGGATCTGACCAATCAATTCTATGATCACATGAAAACCTACTGACCCTTCTATGACACCTAGACCTAGCCACCCTGGATCTGACCAATCAATTCTATGATCACATGAAAACCTACTGACCCTTCTACGACACCTAGACCACCCTGGATCTGACCAATCAATTCTACGATCACACGAAAACCTTCTGACCCCTTTTATGCCACCTAGACCTAGCCACCCTGGATCTGACCAAACCGATTCTACAATCACATGAAAACCTACTGACCCTTCTACGCCACCTAGACCTAGCCACCCTGGATCTGACCAAACCGATTCTACAATCACATGACCCTTCCATGCCACTTATAGACCAAGCCACCCTCAAGCTGACCAATATTCTGAGCAATAGCTAGCCAATCTAATCCAGAATTCAATCAATTTGATTTTGTTCACCCGTGCGACGTACTACAGAAAAAGAAGTGTAATAGCCATAGAAGCAAGGCAATTATGCGCCGAGTTAACCTTTTCTTAGCTCTGAAACCTAAAATGGGTTTTTCGAATGGTTTAATCTCATGAAAAACATAGCAATCCAATCAGTCAATGGCAGTTTAAATGGACGGTTAATTTCATCACCACAATTTAAAAAATGGATATTATCTAAAGATAACGGGCCAGACTGACCTATAATTTGCGAATTATAATTTTTAAAATTTAACGATGAAAATATTTGAGAATTCTTTGAAAATTTATGAACATTTTATAATTTTCGAGAATGCCAGACCAACCAACCCAGCATCGATATCCGTCTCTCCATAGAAGATGGTCTTTTTTCCACACCGATGCCTTATGGATGATTATATAATGGGTCAGTTTCTATTCTAAGACATGCTGATGATATTGAGTCCTGGAATGCATAATCATGTTCGAGTGCTTATCTTTGCGTAATTTATAATCGTTCACGATTTAACGAGATGCCAGACTTCGAGTAGCTATGTTTACATAATCTAATTGCTTTTAATAATATTGTTTATGTAATCAACCTGTATAGTAGCCATAACAAGGTAATAAAATGATGCTACTGTTACCGTTCCCCACATTTTCAAAAATAAAATCCAAGCAAAAATACATTTTGCGGTTCAGTTAAGTGGCAAATTTGCATCTCTTTGGTCCCTGCCACCAACCAATAGCCTCAAGTTATGTAAGACCATCTATCTATGCTCCTCATTTGACCGAAGTCGTTTACAGATTAGATGAAAATTATCACTTGACAATCAGTGCGTATTCATTCTATTGACCGGTATTATTGGTTATATATTCAGGGTCGGAAATAGCGTATCTTGGGATCTCCTCGATCGCGCAGAATTATTAAACCTATGCATGCGTAGTTGTGGAGTCTAGCCGGTCAGCAATGTCAATATAGTTTAAACATTCTCTTGCACAAAAATCTAGAATTGTAAAATACCTTGTATATATTCATGATCAGTATGGAAAATACTTTCAAATGAGTCCCAACATGCCTAGTCTCATAACAGTGGTTGTTAAGCTCCCAACATGCCTAGTCTCACAGCAGTGGTTGTTAAGCTAGCAAGGAATGGATGGAAACAAGATAACCCTTATTAATGCATCGGTATGTTAACACTTTCCACGCGGCAGGCGTCTGCAGACGACATTCCAATATTTCACAAAATGTTTCAAAAATGTCAACATTATTGAATTTCAATACCATATTTGGAATCACTGTGAGAAATGCATTGAAATAAGTACAAACATGCCTAGTATTGGATCAGTAATCCTTGAGATAGACTTTGAAAATTGGGAAACGATTCTGAAAAATTTGTTTTAACTAATAGCCGCATAGAAAGTGTTAACGCTTTCCACGGGGCTATTATTTTTACCATACACAAAACAGATTTTTCAGAAACCTTTCATAATTTTCAAAGTCTACCTCAAAGATTACTGACCAAACACTAGGCATGTTTGTACTTATTTGAATGCATTTCTCAAGGTGATTCCAAATATGGTAAGAAAATACAGTAATTTTGACATTTTTGAAACATTTTGTGAAATTTTGGAATGTCGTCTGCAGCCGCCTGCCGCGTGGAAAGTGTTAAAGCCTGACTAGTGCTCATGTAGTATCGGTATGGCAATCACTAAGGATGTCAATGTAGAGAGAGTGGTTTTCAACTTGTATTGTAAGTGGAGAAGATGTTTGACTGTATACAATATAGATGAGGAATTTGTGAATGATGATTACTGGGACAAGCTTTGCTATTAACACTTTCCACGTGGCTATTAGTCTTACCATATACAAAACAGATTTTTCAGAAACCTTTCGCAATTTTCAAAGTCTATCTCAAGGATTACTGAACCAATACTAGGCATGTTTGTACTTATTTCAATGCATTTCACATGGTGTTTCCCAATATGGTTATAACATTTTAAAATGTTGACATTTTTTAACATTTTGTGAAATTTTGGAATGTCGTCTGCAGCTGCCTGCCGCGTGGAAAGTGTTAATGCAAGACATACCAAGAAATACTTCACTGTAAAGAGGACAATGGCCCGTCGAAGCAAAGCTAGCTCTCAATATTAGCTACCGATATTCTCTCTTTGACATTTAGGTAATACTGAATATTACCAGGGATATTTCAGCAGCCAATGTGGTACTATTAACCCTAACCCTGCTAAATCCAACAGAATCTAACAGAAACACCGCCTCGATGTACCCCATTCCTTAATCTCATTGCACAATTACGCAATGGTACATATAGGCTCTGAAAATTAAATTTTGGGAGCGCGACCCCCGTAGCGTGATGCACGGTCACCTGGACCTCTTATTTGTCTTGTGTAATTTTGGGAGCGCGACCCCCGTAGCGTGATGCACGATCACCTGGACCTCGTGATTCCCCCTGTTAGCTTTATTGCTACACACCCGTGGGGGGTAATAGGGTTAACAACATTTTGGGGTTGGTAGACTGGGCCCATTTATAAAAACCTTAACATAAGGCCAAGAAAAATAATAAGTTGTGTTGCCCTCAGCGATCGACCTTAAAATCGTAACAACTATATAGGGTCGCATTTTCTTTTTTTATACATGTAGATTTAAATTTTATCAAAAGTGTCTAAATGTTACTATTTCTTGCTTGAAATGAATAAGTAAGCTTAAATAAATGTTTTAGACTATTGTCACACTAAAACTATTAGTTAAATTGACATATTGGCCTATATCAATTTTGTCTTGACATAAACCATGTTTTTCAGCCCAAAAAAAAGAAATTAGAAATTGAAAGAAAAAAAATTGAAAAAGAAAAAATTTGAAGAAAAAAAAAGGATTTCCAACCGACCGACCCGATTTTTAAATTTTTGTCACTTGAGGGCAACACAACTTTTTATTTTTCTTGGCCTAATGATAAAAGGGGGACCACTGGAGCACAATATACAATTTATCTGCAGTATCCCAATACAGCGTCTATTTAGTTTTCTTAAGACTTTTTCTTTGACCCACATCTTTGTAAAGATATTGGAGAACAGCGAGGCAGATAACTACCGCAAGTTCCACAACTCAAACAAACATTAAACAAGCCTCGACTCATATCCCAACTTAAAAAGCAAGGACATGAGCCAGCGCGGGAATCGAACCCGTGACCTTTCGAACACCAGTCGAATGCTCTAACCACTGAGCTAACTGGCCGTCTATTTTTAGTTGATAAGGTGACTTTGGTGACTTGATTTGTCCATTTGTCCATCTTCAGTAGATAGCTATGTTATGACTTTACTTATTTTAGTCAATTTTTGACTATCTTCAGGTAATAGCATAATGTTGACGTCATTAAGTCCATACTTGCTATCTTCAGAAGATAAGGCCCATGTAATGAGTTTACTTATTTATACCACACTTTAATTAGTCAGAGCTATTATGACTTATATGCTATCTTCAGTATAGATAGCTCTTTGGCCAAAAAAAGAAAGAAAAGAAGGTTGACTTGCCCTTTCCGACTCCTTTTTTTTCCAAAGTAAAAAAAAAAAAAATTGAAAGAAGCACATAACAATAAAGAAAGATGAAAACATGTTTTTGAGTAGTACTGCTTGTTTAAAAATCATAAAATGATTGAATCAACAACAACAACAAAAACTTTAAAACTGTGTTTTTGTGTAGTATCTCCCTGTTTAAATTAAAAAATAAAAAAAATAAAAAAATCCATCTGACCGTCCGACCCAGACTCTGGCCCTGAAAGGGCAAGTCAACTTTTTTTTGTTTGGCTTATGTGATGATTTTACTTATTTAGTCTATTATTTGTTATCTTCAGGTAACAGAGCTATAATGTTAACGTCATTATACTTGCTATCTTCAGAAGATAAGACCCATGTAATGAGTTTACTTATTAAGTCCACACTTTAATTAGTCAGAGCTGTTATGACTTAACATGCTATCTTCAGTAGATAGCTTTTATGTGATGACTTTACTTATTTAGTCCATTTTTTGCTATCTTCAGGTAACAGAGCTATAATGTTAACATCTTTAAGTCCATACTTGCTATCTTCAGAAGATAGGACCCATGTAATGAGTTTATTAGTCCATACTTAATTAGTCAAGAGCTATTATGGCTTATATGCTATCTTCAGTAGATAGCTCTTATATGATTTGACTTATTTAGTCCATTATTTGCTATCTTCAGGTAACAGAGCTATAATTTTAACATCATTAACATTAAGTCCATACTTGCTATCTTCAGACAATAGGACCAGTGTAATGAGCTTACATATTTAGTCCGTACTTGAAATTAGTCAGAGCTGTTCTTATGACTTAACATGCTATCTTCACATTGTCCAGACATTGGTCTATACATGTAGTTTAATCAGTTCCAAATTGGCAAGAAATATTCATTTGTTATCTCTCTGCAGGCAAAAGTGATCCAAGCGTACACGCACGATCATAGCCCCACGCACACGGTTTTGACCAACGCACGCATCACGCATATGATGCACAGTGCGCTTGTTGCCTTCAGCACGCCCACCTCCTTCTGTATTCATTCGCTGCTGTAAGGAGGCTTCGGCGCTTCGCCATTTTGGAACTGATCAAACTATAGTTGGACTTCTCTATTTTGACCATTTCAGAAAGCAGGCTATGTACAGCATGAATCTGTACTAGTTCTGAAAACAGCATATTATTTGCAGCATATTATATAAGAATTGGATCACATTCGTAAAAATCATGAGGAAAGTAGAATTAGCCTTTTTTTGAGACTGGGCAGGTTTCAAAGCTCAAGTGCACACCTCTAAAAATAATAATAGTGATGACAGCATAATAATATGGGGTAATCTTGCAAACTGTATTTGGACTACATTATTTTGGCTCATATTTTCTATCTTCAGAAGATATTTTTAGTTCAGCATGAGTTTAGTAATCTTGAAAACATCATGCTAAGATGAAAGCATATACATTGTATGTAATGTTTCATATCTCAAAACAGACTCGAGTGTAGGTAACATAGGAACTATGACATTATCAAACCAAGTTATAGGGAAATCTAAGATCACTTGCATATATTATACACGACATCGGCTGGCAGGCTATGCCCATCTTCAGTAGCTAGCTAACCATACAGATAAGACTCGTCTGTATTGTAGTGTATGCCCACTCACTCATGCTATAGGCACAGATGAACAAATCCTGCCGTCTTCTTGGCGCGTCAGCGTTCATTGGTCACCGTCCTCCGCTCTCTCCTCTGGTGGACAGGAATCTCTCAGCTATCGTTTGTCATAATGTGATGACATACGGTATTGTAACTAGCCGTATTATGTTACGTCCCACAAGAGCCCCTCGACACATATATGTTTATTATGGTGATGGCAAATGGGTAATAATACAGTATAAATCACAGTAAGGGATGACATGTAGGGGATTAACCCATCAAGTAGCTCGCTGATGTTGATCTTAGGGCGGGTTGGAACCCTAGTATTTTTAACCCTGTGGGTAACTTGTTTAGGCTAAATTTAAAAAAATCATTTGTCTCAAAGCTCCCGCGCGCGTTAGTTTATTGATGCGCATTAGAAAAACACAAATCTTTACAAAATCTTTTTTTTGTATTTATTTAATTTATTTAATTTATTTAATTTTAATTTTTTTTGTATTTGAAAAAAAAAATCCAACATTTCACAGATTTTTCAGGATTTCAATATTTTATATTTAAAAAATTAAAAAATTAATTAAAAAAAAAAAAAACGCATTCTGCATTAGGTTTTGAAAAACTGAAGAGCTTTGAGACAAAAGATTTTTTTAATATAGCCTTAACCCTGTGGATGACTTGCATCTATGGTATATAGAATATCTTCCTCATTTGCAACGTTTACAATACAAGATTTAAGAAATGTCTCAAGACTCGCATCTTTAAGTCTGTATATGATCCCTAAATAGATTAGTACAATATTTGTTGGTGTGGGGGGGGGGGGTGTATTTATGGTGTTAGGCCCGTTGGTGCTTGCATATTTTATGGTCCATTCATACTCATGTTGTTGCACATCGGCCAACGTCCCCGGATGAAAGGTGACATTGCTTCAACTCGTGCGTCGATATCCGTCGACATCGGGCGATGCGCAACGATTGGAGTATAAACGGACCTATACAGGAATGATCTGATCTACTCACTCACTTTTGGCAAGAAATCATTAGAATTGAGGCCCCATTTTCTTTAAAAATGTCGTAGAGATGGGTCCTTTTTTATGAAATAGGACCTACTTAATCTCGCCAAGTAGGTTGCTCATCTCATCAAGATCAGCCATCACTAAAAATTGTTTTAACAATAAGAGACCAACACATGTGCACAGTCGATATCTATGTCTGGATAGCACACGTCTGATAGTGATATCCATTTATCAATATGAAGGTTTTTGGCTGCTGCATGTAGGCAAAGGGGAAACTGTTCTAAGGACCAACCGACCCATATCAATATGGGTTAAGCTCCAGAATTTATTTTTATTTCAAATGACGGTTTTAAAAGATAGATATTTTAGATTTCGATCTTTGTTGCCAAGTATAGAGATACGTAGTACCCCAATTTAGGCCCCCCAAAAGTTTACTTGCCCTTGAAGTGCCAATATTTAGATCAGTTGGTAAATTTTCTATTGGATAGAAAATGATTTTTCAAATATTTTCAAGCATTTGGTTTCCTCGTAAATGATTATCCAAAGATGTTATTATTAAATTGTTCAAGTTCCCTATTGAATCGCCTATGCGATCCTCTATATGTTGGTATGTGATGCGTAACCCTTAGTCTCATCTTCGGATGTGGTGTTTGTATGTAAAAATAACAAATAGAGTCCTCACACACGTACTATCCACTGACAGTATGGACAAAGTCAGTCCATCACAACAGAGCTATCTACTGAAGATAGCAAACATCTTGCCAGATAATAACAGTGGCACAGCTAGGTTTTCATATGGGGGTTGGGCGAAAAATCAAAGTGAACCGTCAAGGACTTGACCAGAAAGTAAACTTTTGAGAATTGCCACAGAGCCAGAAACTTGAGAGATGGAGGCGGGTGGTTGTGATGTGGTATCCCCCAAACTGACGCGAAAAATCAACAACAAAAAGTTCACTTGCCCGACCCTTGTACAATGGAGCCATTAGCAGAGCCAGAGTCTGGGTCGGACAGTCAGATTTTTTTTATTTTAATTTTTCAAATTTTAAACAGTAAAAAACTACACAAAAACACGGGGTTTTTTTTATTTATTTTTTTTTATTTTTAAACAAGCAGATACTACTCAAAAACACGTTTTTATCTTTCTTTATTGTTGTGTGCTTAGCGACCCTGGTTTTCCGAAAATTTGGGTCGGTCGGAAAGGGCAAGTCAACTTTTTTTTTTGCCTAACCAACAGTGCCTATCTCGACCGACACAACTTGAATATTGTCTAATATTGGGCGGGGATTGCCCCCTCTGGCTACGCCACTGGATAATAATGCACTTATAAGGAAGGAAAAAAAAGTTTGTCTCAAACGACATGAGAGACTGAAAATCTAATGCGGTCTGTTGATTTTTTAGTTATTTTTTGTAATTTAGACCTGATTGTCATTTGTTTGGCCAAAAAGTTGAATTTTGCACGATTTTTTTGAGAAAATTGAAAAAGAAACAAAAATTAAAAAAAATTGAAGAAAAAAAATTGGGACAAATTGGGGGGGAAAAAAAAAAAAAAAAAAAACTAACGCCGGCCGTTTCGGGAATGCGAGCAGGTCATTTGAGACAAACTTTTTCTTTTTTTTGGCCTAATACATGACAGGTCACAGAGTCATGAAATCATATCAATCTGCAGCACTTGGTCCAGACATGCATAACTTGGTATGGGTAATGTTTCAAATCAATCACCTCGATTTCATAATAAACCTGTAGGCAGAGAGACAGCGGCTGTTATCTTCATAAACACAAGATGATGCCAATGCATGCCACTCTGTTTATTCGATAACAACGTAATTCGGCCAAGAAAAAAGAAATGGTGGCTTTTCCATCTCCTAAAGACGTTGTTGATGGTCGCAATTTGACTACATTTTTTATTTTTTATTGGTTAAAAGTAATTATGATTGAATTTTTGAAATGCACATATGTACGAGGGAGTGTGGGGTGGGAGTGTGGGTGGGGTGTGTGTGGGTGGGGTGTGTGTGGGTGCGGCTGACGGTGGGTGGGATGTTAAGTATACCCCAGTGGAGGTGTTGTGAGCAAACAATGTGTCTATCAGATTTTTTCAAACAAATCCCCTGTTTTACAATCCCTGTTTTCGAGAAACTTATACTAGGTGTCTCGAACACAGGATCGAAAAACAGGGGATCAGCTTCTATTTTCTTTGTATTAGCTCATACAAGGCCTATGTTTACGTATGTAATAGGTGTGTGGGGGCAGGGGCATGTGTTGAGTATGGTTTTATTTGTCGAGGTCACGATTGAGTGCTGCTGTAAGCCTATGACATTTATCATGGTAAAACTCTATATATCCTTTGAAACAGGCTCCATTATGGTTTGAAAAATACTGATATGTTCCTTGTTTTACCTCACATAAGTTAAGGATAAAACACAATGATAGACTACCTAGGCTTGGCGGTGAAGCTCAAACTTTCTGCAAGCACAACCATGTGATGAACCTGGGGGGTGAGGGGTATTTAGGTTATATTTTGACAGGGGTGTGCTGCTGGAGGTTTCATACCCTGACCCACTTTTTACCTCAAAAAACCAGCTGATCCTACAGTTTGTTCATGATTTTCATACAACATGACCCATGTTTAGGGATATTTCTAAGGCTGAAAAATGCCTGCTTTGACTGTTTTCATGATTTATGTGAACAGAGATTTTTCCAGCACAAAATCATTACCCATGTTTAGCGTTTTCTTGCGAAAAAGTGACCCATTAGAGTGACACATCATGTATACCTTATCTACCCTCCCCCTCCCCTTCCCGGCAGATGATGAACCCTGACCAAGGCATAGAGTTACCCTCTCTATACCTACAGTAAATGACCTATGCCATTAGAGGTCAACAGAGGGCAGAATCTACCATAATATCAATTGATCTTTTCTGATGAAGGCGTGTAACACACCTCGAAATTTTCATGGAAAGTTATAATGTGTACAACATACTTTTACATTTTTGAATTTATTTCACTTTTTAATGTTATGAAATAATGTACATGCACAAATTGTACATGTTTCACCTGCCCCCCTAAATGTACCACTATCTAATATACAAAACACCTTGCAGCTAATTCACCTATCCACACCTCTTTATTTTTATAAGCAATTCAATCATGCCTGTTAAATAAAGAGCGACACGGTCTGATATTGGACATCTCTTTACACAGTAAATATAGGTCACAGGAATCTGGCTATGGTAATCAAGATCTTCCCTACCAAACCCATGCATTTGTAGCCCAATTGGGTTACTTTTGAAATATATAATTAAGGTGGGGAGGGCTCAATAAAACAGCCAAACAGGAGAATAAGCCTTATCGCCAATCGGAAAAAATCCATTGATTATCCTTTTCTGATGCATTGTGGGATCCAAGACGGGGCAGATTTTGCACTTTTGCGATCCCACAATGCAACAGAAAAGGATAATCAATGGGTTTTTTTTGATTCGCGATAATCCTTATGGGACGTGAGAACCCACCATTGTTCAGGGAAGCACCCACTAAGTGAAACCAAGTTTGAAGGTGTTTTAACACCACACACATAAATAATCAGATATTAAATTGTTAGCATTCTGGGTTATGTCTCGGCACTTGTCTAATTTTATCACCAAATTCAATAAAATAATCATGCTAATTTTGACAACTTAGGCTAAATTTTAAAAATAATTTGTCTCAAAGCTATCGCGCGCGTTAGTTTATTGATGCGCATTTTTTTTTTTTTTTTTTTAATTTTAAAAAATCCCAAAATTTCACAGATTTTTCAGATTTTCATTGATCAATTCATTTTAAATACAAAAGGTCACTTTTACAAGGATTTCAATATTTTAAATTTAAAAAATAAAATAAAATAAAAAACATTAAAAAAACCACATTCCGCATTAGGTTTTGAACAACTGAAGAGCTTTGAGACAAAAGATTTTTTTAATTTAGCCTAATACAATCCTCAAAAAGGAGCAGGATCAGCGGGAATCTTTGCAAGAATGGATTCTTGGATTCTCCTCGAAATTCTGACCCTGAGGAGTTACTAAATTTAATCATTTTAGGTTACAATTTATGGAAATTAGTACCAATTCAACTCTAAGGGTCATTTATTTTGTATCAGTTAACTATAATCCATTGGGCTACTTCTCATCCTTTGGGCTATTTCTTTGGCAACACTGATTTTGAGAATCAGCATCAGAATTGGGATTTAAGCTGGCATTAAATAAGCTCCAGGGAACAAAGGGTCATTTATGGACGTTTTAATTACAGGAGTCCGCCTCCTTGTCACTTCCTACCGGCTTGACCGATTTATTTATTCGTCGGTTAAATACTTAGTTCATTGCCCCCGAAAACAAACTTGAATAAAATAGATGGAAAGATGGGTGGTTATGATATTATGTATGTATTTACTGGTCAGCGTTACTGCCTGGTAAAATCACACCATATTTTAAATATAAAGAGTTCCATCTACTGAAGACAACAAGTATGGATTAAATAAAGTAACCATAATTCAGCTATCTATTAGTACAGAAGATAGCACTGTTTAGCACATATGGCCTGAATAAGTCATAACATTATTAGCATTTAATAAGTATGGACCACAAAAGTCAAAATCTTCTACTGAAGATAACAAGTATGGATTAAATAAAGTGATAATAATTCAGCTATCTACTGAAGATAGCAATGTTTAGCACATGGCCTGAATAAGTCATAACATTATCAGCATTTAATAAGTGTGGAGTATGGACCACAAAAGTCATAAAGAGTTCTATCTACTGAATATAACAAGTATGGATTAAATAAAATGATAATAATTCAGCTATCTACTGAAGATAGCCCTGTTTAGCACATATTGCCTGAATAAGTCATAACATTATCAGCATTTAATAATAAGTATGGAGTATGGACCACAAAAGTCATATAAAGTTCCATCTACTGAAGATAACAAGTATGGATTAAATAAAGTGATAATAATTTAGCTATCTACTGAAGATAGCAATGTTTAGCACACATGGCCTGAATAAATAATAAAATTATCAGCATTTAATAAATATGGACCACAAAAGTCATAAAAGTATCATCTACATGTACTGAAGATAACAAGTATGGATTAAATAAATTGATCATAATTAAGCTATCTACGTTTACGTTTACGTTTACGTTTACGTTTACGTTGATACTTAGCAGGATCCACAAATAGGACGTAAATGCCAAGGGTGCTGGTGTTGATCTCGTGCAGTGCAGAAATACTGGTGCTAACACTAAAACTGGAACAAAATATTGACGAAAAGAGGGTGCGGACGATGAGAGCAGACTGTTGAACTCAAAGGGAGTGCTGGACTTGACGAAGTGTGAGTAAAATTTCAGCTGTAAATTACAGGCTGGACGAGACTCCTCCCCTGAAGGCTCCCAGGGTCGGTGCAGTCAGTATTGCGCCAGGGAGACAGTTCCAGATGATGACTGTCCTTGGGAAGAATGAATTCCCGTATAGTTGGGTGCGGCTGATGATTCTCTGGAATTTGCTGGGATGGTAGTTCCTGGTGTTACTCACAATCATAGGTGATAGGTAGCTGATTGGATTGATGGCAACCAGTTTATGTTGGATCTTGTACAATAGGGCCAGGCTAGCAGTATTTCTTCTCCATTCAAGGGATTTCCACTCCAGCTCTTGCAACATGGAGGTGACACTGTCTCTTCGCCGGTATCTTTGAGTGACAAATCTGGCGGCTTGACGCTGGGTCCTTTCCACTTTGTTGATGGATTTTTTTGTATGAGGGCTCCAGACTGTGTTGCAGTACTCCAAGTGGGGTCTGACAAGGCCGATGTATGCCTGTTGGCGAATCCTTTGTGGGCAGTCCCTTAGGTTGCGGCGAAGCAGACCTAACATCCTGTTGGCTCTGTTGGTTACTTCGTTTATGTGCTTCTGCCAGGACATGTCGGTGGAGAATGTGAGGCCGAGGTAAGGGTAGTCCGCAACTGAAGTGAGCTGGGTGCTTCCTAGATGGTATTGAGCATCAATGATTTTCAACCGGCGTGTAAACCTTATCAGGTGGCACTTGTCGGTGTTAAACTGCATTTGCCAGTCATTTGACCATTTATGGAGAAGGTCCAGGTCTTGTTGGAGTTTGTTGGTGTCATCAATGGAGGAGATTGACCTATACAAGAGGCAGTCATCCGCGAACAGTCTCAGTTTGGAAGAAATGCCAAGTGGTATGTCGTTTTTTAATGTGAGAAATAAGAGAGGGCCCAAAACTGTTCCCTGGGGTACTCCAAATGACACGGGTACCCAGCCGGAGATAGCACCACATAAAGTCATACTATTATCAGCGTGTAATCTACTGAAGATGCTGAGTGTGGTCAAACTAAATGATCACAATCCAGCAATCATCAATCTAAGCAAATGGAACTAATAACACTAACTCGAGATCACCACATGGCAACAGATTTCTTTTCCGACCCCCAAAATTCACCAGAAAGGTCACCCGACCCGCCCCCCCCCCCCCCCTCCCCGGGATATGAACCACGGACCTCCAGTACCAGGGCCCAGATCCTAGCCACTACACCACGTCTGTCAGTCGACACTAGGCGGGTATATTCGCCTCGTTATATAGCCTGGTCCGTTTTGTAGCCAACAAAACCTGCACGCCGGGTTATAAAAACATATTTTCCGCACAGTTGCCGTGTGGTGTAGGAGAGTTAGGGTTAAGTCACTACAATCACCTCATCAATTAAAGCGAGTAAGTTTAGACTGAATAAAGTCATCTAAATAGCATCAAGAATTGACTAAATAAAGTCATCAAAAAGTACTATCTACTGAAAATGGAAAGTGTGGACTAAATAAAGTGATTGATCACAATTGAGCTATTACGTTTTAAAATTGTGACCAACTTTTTGAGGTAAAAAATCACTTTTTGGGTCAAAAATTTAAAAACTAAAATTGTTAAGATAAAAAAAACATTTCTAGAGAAGTGCCTTTAGATGATTTTGGTGCAATTTTGGATTTTTGGGGGGGAAATCAGCATTTTTAGTGAAATTTGGATTCCCTGACTCATGTTCATTCCAAAATTGTATACTTTTATTATACACATACACATCACATTAATGGTTTAAAAGTTGCAGCGCTTGTTAAATTTCATATTTTTGGGGTTAACACCCCTAAGCAAGCAAGTCATTAAAGCAGTATTAGGCCAAACAAAGAAGATGGTCTGTCTCAAAAGCCCGCCCCCATTGGTTTGTGAAATGAGCTACGGCGCGTAGGTCTATGCGCTGGGGGCTAAAAAACTTCTTTCTTTTTTAGGATTTTCGCCATCAGCAAAATTAACCGGCACTAAATTTTGGCTAGTGACAACACTGATAGCCAGTACTGAGTAAAATGAAGTTCTCACCAGTGCACTAAGCATTGACCAAATAAAATCATTGAAAAGTGCTATCTACTGAAGATAGCAAGTATGGACTAAATTGAAGTCATCAAATCATACTATAATAACCAACCAAGTTAAGTCACCACAAAAAGTGCTATCAAATCATAATATTAGTATTCAATACGGACCAAATTAGGTCATCATAAAAAGTGCTATCTACTGAAGATAGAAAGCATGGACTAAATTGAAGTCATCAAATCATAATATTATTATTCAATACGGAATAAAATAGGTCATCACATCACAAGGTTATCTACCGAAGTAAACTCAACTGCTGGGATAAAGAGTCAAGATAAGGCCAATTTTTTTTTGTTATGTTGTCCTTGACTGCCCACTCGTCAGATTTAGGGCCTCTTTGATTTTTTTTCTGATTTTTTCAGATTTCTTTTTATTTTAAGTAAGATTTTTTTTCTTCAGATTTAAAAAAAAAAAGGTTTAAATGGCATTAAATATTAAATTAAGTGTTTATAACATATATGTGCGACTCTTAGAGTGATTTCAACTTCTTTTTGGCTGAACTTTGAGCTTCCGCTGGTAAAAGAAAATTTAAAAAATTAAAAATCCGCCCGCCCGCCCCTCTCTGAAAGTTGTGGAGGACAACATAAAAAAAAAATTGGCCTAAGGATAACATCTTTGTTAGGAAAACCGTTTGAAGATGTTCATCAGGACTGTTAGATTAACCCTAACAGCCTCAAATCTCACTAAATCTTACTCCCAAGCCTATTTCGTGCACGGTTTTCGACGACGTAATCAACCAAGCATATATAGTGAGCACGAACAAGAGCCCATTTTCCCGTAGACCGGGTCAGGATATGATGTTACAGGCAATACCTTGCCACACATTATATGTAATGACCAACTTTTTCTATACAATGAGAATCAAATCATGCCCCTTTAAGCAAATTAGCAAAAGTGGTCATCAATACCCTATGCATGCTATGTATACAGACGCATCAATGTGTGAGAGGAGACTTGTTTATTACCCTATACCACGTAACAAAATTAGCCGATAAAGACACAGGGAAAAGGTCATACCACTTGAATAGCCAATATACATGCATTGCAGTACTGTGTGTTTGCGGTCGGTGATGACTAGGGGCAACTTTAGCCCAACGAGGAGCACGTCATATCCGTTACAGCCACATACTTCATAACACATTAAATGATTGCTGGCAATTATAGAAGACCTTGTTTTAACTTTATGGGACAGGCTGGCAGCGCTACAATTTGAATTGATGCAGGTTTCTTAGGTGCAAAATAGAAAATTAAGACAACACAAAATTACGAGATATTCTGCAAAAAGAGAAAATCAATCTGTAACATTTTGAGCACTTGTTTTTACACTTTCCACACGCAGTTGTCTGCAGACTACAATTCCAAAATGTTTAAATGTACCTGGGACCTAAAAGATTGAATTTCATCACAAGATTTGGAATCAGCTTGAGAAATGGATTCAAGTACAAACATACCTAGTATTGGTTCAGTAATTCTTGGGATAAGACTTTGAAAGTTGGGCAAGGTTTCTAAAAAATCTGTTTTGTATGGTAAAACTAATAGCGTGTGTAAAGTGTAAAAGCCCAATCAATACTGTTGTCACCCAGTAAAATTGGGAGCATTCCATCAAAGAATAAGAGCAATCGATTATAGGTCAGTAAATGCGTATGTGTTTGTTTCATGACAAATTGGAGAGCTATTGTGAGCATATCAACATTTGCGCAAGTGCATTGATTTTTCTAATTTTTTTTTTTTAGAAACAAAACATATGCATGTATACAGGACACTATACAAAATTCACAATTTGAGCATAATTTTGATCTGTGTAATGGTGAATAAAAAAATGTTAACAAGTTTGCTAACACCTGCAGTGAAAATCGACAAACCTGCGATGCCTGAACAACGAATCACGCATTGAATGGTGCACATGCATATAGTGCATTAGACACTTTCAATGTAGGCATACTCCACATATTTTAGTTTCTTGCTTTCTGATTGGTTCACTACTACTAAGAGTGTATGAATAATTTGCGTAAAATGCGTACAATCATATTTTCATCTACCCAATTACGAAATTGGTAGGTTTGCAACTGAGGCTGATCGGTTAAAGGTTAACATGGTTATGAAAAAATAAATTTCTGATTTTGATATTGATAGGTACCTCACAATGTTGGACAATATCTAGGCTATCTGAAACTGCATTTAAAAATAAAAAAAATGTGGTACATTCGCGGAACAGTCCATTATTGTCCAAGGGGTGAAATCAAGATGCGTCACGGACGGACATTTTAGGTCAAGTTTATCATGCTATATTTTTATGTTAATGTAACATTTTCAGAGTTTTGTGATGTAATGTTGATAGCTGACACACTTTTCCATCAAATAAGTAAATATTTGGGAAAAAAGTTCTCTAGACTTGCGTTAACATTTTGATGTTTTGCTGTCCGTCCGTGACACAAAAAAAGTTTAAAAGTTTTTAAACTAATTTCAAGGACAAAGTAAAAAAATAAAAACATAGTGAAGTATCTCCCTTATATGTATTCTTTCCCATGCAGGAGTATTAATTAATTAGGGCAGGCGTAAATTAGTTAAATCTTTAATTAAAAGTTGTCACGGACGGACACAAATTTTGTCACAGACGGACACTGTTAGCTACTGTTCAGTTCTGAGCACACAAGCAAAGCTGAATACCACCCCTCTTACCATTAAATGAACTAGTCCATACAGGTATGCCCTTTATGCAAATGAGTAGGTTTCCTACAGCAGTGAGCACATGTTATGATGCTCACCAGGTGCACTCACCAGGTGCACTGTAAAATTACTTGAAGTCAAATGAAGTCATTTGCTTATTTGCGCATTTGTGAACCCTCAGCAGATCTTCTTTGGTGAATCTGTAATATAGCTTGCGCTTGTTAACCTTACTGCCTGTACATGCTGAAATCAGGGATGGAACTTCAGATTTTTTTCAACTAGCCAGTCGGGCAGGTAACTCACAGAATCTACCTGCCCGACAAAAATTCTACCAGCCCAAGGTTTTTTCATAACATTTTGCAGCAAACAATGCAAGACTACTACATGTTTTTGTCTTTATTGTACGATGTTCCACTGTAAACCTAGCCCGTAACAGCTCCTCGTATTCATCATGTTCATCAATCCAATACTCTCTTTAATCTCCTATCAACCTGATCTCCTCTATCATCATGACACACGATCATCTGATGATGAAATTACCCTGAACTTACTGTTACTTACACTTTGAGCTTCAAAAATGTTACCCGCCAGTCGGACACGAAAGTTACCCGCTATGGGAGGGCGGGCGGGTCTTATTTCCATCCCTGCCTGAAATAATGCTTGCAAATAAAAGGGGTAGCATGAGATCAGTTTAAAGACACTGTTTAAAATTGCCCCATATAATAAGTGTATGTGAAATAAAAGCAAGTAACAGCATTGAAATCAGAAAGTATCATTGGAGATGTTAGCATAAATTTAATTTTAAGCTTTGCACTATCAAAAGTTGCAGGCTTTTTCTTCATGAAACTTTGAAAATCTCAAAACACGGTTGGATGCCTACATATATCCATTATCACTAACCTTTAATTACACAATTCATTGAACAAAAACTTATCAAAGAAGGGTCAAAATTGTTTTATACAGTCTTTTACACAATTAATCGAACAAAATTTATCAAAGAAGGGTCAAAATTGTTTTACAAAGTTGTATCACAGCATACAGTCTATATGATGCAGCAGGTCTATCTCTTGCCATTTATGGTAAGAGGGCAGGATTCAGTTTGGCATTTGTACTCAGAACTGAATAATGTCCATCCGTGACAAAATTTGTGTCCGTCCGTGACAACTTTTAATCACTGATTTAACTTATTTATTGAGCTATTGTCAAGTTTCATTTCTACATGAGAAAGGGTGTATATAGGGGAGATAGCTCACTATGTTTTTATTTTTTCTCTCTTTCCTTGAAAAAAGTTGTAAAACTTTAAAACGTCACGGACGGACAGCTCTGCATCAAAAAGTAATCACAAGGGCAGGGTTATTACTTCCCAGAACTTTTTTTCTAAAATATATTTCTTATATGGATAAATGTGCCATCTATCAAATTTGAATTTAAAAAGTTTCATTAACATAAAATATGGCAAGGTCAACTTCTACTAAGAATGTCCGTCCATGACGTATCTTGTATCTACCCCTTGGGCAATAATGGACTGTTCCGAAAACTTTTTCCGCATTTTTTCTTCTTTTCGAATGCAGTTTCAGTTAGCCAAGATGTTGTCCAATATTGTGAGGTACATTTCAATATCAATATCAAAAAGTAATTTTTTTCACACCAATGTGAACCTTGAACCGATCACCCTCTGCTATCAAAGTGCCAAATTCTGCAACCTTTGAATATAACCATCACACTGGTTTTGGTATCTTGTGATCCTTTTTAATTACTAAGACTGAAAAATTATGACATACAATTTTTCTTACTATTTTGTAAATATTTGATACCATTTTTGTCATGTAAATAAGTGGCAATTTCAAAGTTCTTCAACATCTGTGTCCGTCCGTGACGCTAACAAATTTCCGTCTGTGACACAGTTTGTTACAGGTCTACCCTTCTCCTGTAAAAAATAAATCTGTTTTCAAATGCTGTGTATCAAACCATGTATCTCACTTACTATTTGACCTGAGAGCTTGAGGAATATGGAATTGTTTAAATAGAAATTAAGAAGAAGTACTAAAGGTCTGGAGAACCCTATTTCTATCTTGTCCGTAGTGTTGGAAAAAGACTAATATCTTGACTGCTTTTTATTACTACGACTGAAAATTCATGACTTAATATTTTTCTTACTATTTTGTAAGTATTTGATACCATTTTTTCATATTAAAGTGTAAATAAGTGGCAATTTCAATTTTTTTTATGTAGTTAACATTTGTGTCCGTCCGTGACGCTCAAAAATGTCCGTCCGTGACAAAGTTTGTTACCCTACCCCTGTAAAAAATAAGAAATATTTTTAAATGATGTGTATCAGATATTCAAACCATGTATCTTACTTACTATTTGACCTGGAAAACATTGGGGAATATGGAGTTGACTAGATAGAAATTAAAAAGAAGCACTAAAAGGTAGAGAACCCTATTTCTATCTAGTCCGTCCGTGACACAAACATTTCCGTCGTTCTATTTTTTAGTAACAAACCACACTTTTTTTTTTTTGTATTTCAATAGAGTTGATGATTCTCTATAACGTTAAACATAAAAAGTTGAATAAATGTCAGTAGTTACTTTTTACAAACTGTTTTTCGCTCATGTTTTGCACAAATGTCCGTCCGTGACAAACCGATCAGCCTCAACTTTAGACCTGACAAATATATTGGGTTTTTTTACGAATCAAAAAAGTAAATAAAAGGACTAATATTTCAATTTAATATCCAAATATTTAAGATTTTAGTGTTATTCTTTTAGTTATAGCACTGCAAGCAAAGAAAAAGAGGAATGTTAACATGTGTAAGAAAGAAAACTTGTCTAATTTTATACATGGAGAAGAAACCGCTAATAAACGCTAAGTTTGCCCAGTAGAAACAGGCAGAACCCAGCAATAATCGGTATTTTTGGTAATCCCAAATACCTTCACAAACCAGGTTTGGAACCGGCAATAAACCCAATAGAAACAGAAAGGGGATTCTTAGCGGTTTGCGCCGTGAACCGTGTCACGCTGGGTTATACACATTATTGTGAAGCAATCTTTTTACAAAAGGTCAAATGTCGTGGCCCATCAACTAGGATCGTTACACTCAGCGGTAACTTTTCGCGGGTAGAAACAGGGGGATTAAAAACTGACCAATTGAAACTTAGTGTTTATTAGCGTTTACTTTTTGCAGTGCCACTAGAAACACGCTCATACTGCTATTATACATAATGGATACAGGGTTACAATGAAATAAATTGGACTATAAAAGTTTGACACAGAAATTCATGGTCATAAGAAACAGTCCTATTTTCTTTTGATACACCACGTACAATCTGTGATCACTGAAATGGGCTATTCCTTCATATCCATACACCCCCTATGGAAGACATTGCCTTAAATTCCCCACAAGGGGAGGGTGTTCTTAATGGGGTTACCTGCATGGGTGACTCCATTTTACATTGCCTAACTCTTCCCCACAAGGGGAGGGAGATTTTAAATGGAGTTACCTGCATGGGTGACTCCATTTGAAATGTACCCTCCCTTTGTGGAAGATATTTGGTCACGTCCATAGGGGTAGGTAGGGGGTAGGAAAAAAACCTTGTATTTACATTATATGTTATATAGGGGTGGGGAAAAACGAGCTTGCATGGGGTTTTTCACCCCTACATAAGGGGTATATGGATTTCAAATAGGAAAATGGCCAAATATATCATGGCATCATATTTGTACTTTAAGTGGAACAGACTATAGAACCCCACGAGCCACATTAAAAGATGTTTGTGTGAAATACAAACCCCAAATGCCCCAGGAATTTCTAGGAAAGAAAGCTACGGTTTGGTACCACACAAACCATTTTTACACACGAGCATATCATTGTGTCCTCTGGCTTTGTGTTCAATAAATTAAGAGAAATAGTTTAGTTAGCCTTCTCCTTGTGACCTGATGATCAATATATCCCCAGTAGCGTTGGTCAATGAATGTAGCGTACAGTGATATACCTGGAAGCGTGGCTATGATGGAGTGGAGGACTCTGACCTTATTAATATAAGGCTGGGAAAAAATAAGTTGACATATCGTCTGCGGCCGCCCCAAAGATCTGGAAAATCTAATGGGTTGACATCGCGTTAAGATGTTCAAGCGCACCTTATTAGACACAAAGTAGCTGGCATGCGTTGTGCGTATAATGCTGCGTTGCCAAAAGTAGCCCAAATGAGATCAAGATATCATTAAAGGCCTCCCCATACTCCACCAACGCTGCAACGCTGAGCGCAAGCGTTGTCACGCTACGCTTGTCACAAAATTTATCAACGCTCTGCCGCTCATCAGGAATCTACGCCGAACGCTAGCGTTGGTCAACGCTCGACCAAATCAGCAAATGCGTCAACGCTGTGGGCGGGGCCTATGGTGTTCTGGGGAACAGACGACCAAACTACCTCACAAAACGCCGTAAATTTGTATTTCTAGCACATCACAGGCATCAACATCGCAACTAACTTGCTTAGGCCTACTGTATAAACATACCTTGACATACACAATATCATTCCATCAGCATAAATAGCCTGATTTGCCTGGGATTTGCCTATTTCGGCTGTATTTTCATGAATGGGAATTTAAGAAAAAATATGTGACGTCAAAAGTCCGGCAAAGTGTCCTGCTTGCTGATTGGTCCGTGGACAGCGTCAACGCTACAAAGTTGACCTGAATTCAACTTCAGCGTTGGCCCGAGGGTTCGCCGCTTTCACCCAAAGCGTAGGCTGATCGAATTATCGGAAAACGCTTTCCCGATCGAGCGTTGTTTTGGTTTTGTAATGGGCACTAATACGCATGTGTCAGAGCGCAAGCGTTGCAGCGTTGGTGGAGTATGGGGAGGCCTTAACACTTTCCATGCGGCAGGCGTCTGCAGACAACATTCCAAAATGTCACAAAATGTTTCAAAAATGTCCAAATTATTGAAATTCATTACCATATTTGGAATCACCATGAGGAATGCATTAAAATATTAGTAGTACTAAGTACAAACATGCCTAGTATTGGTTCAGTAATCCTTAAAATAGACCTTGAAAGGTTTCTGAAAATCTCATTTGTATTAATATGGTAAACTAATAGCTGCGTAGAAAGTGTTAATGGCAATGGAAAATGACGTCCCTGTATAAAGTACATTCACCCTTGCTAAAAATGGCTTTTCAACATCATTTCAGCCCTAAAAGGTAGCCCAATTGGGCTATGAAATGGGCTATGAAATACTTGACATAAGAACACTGTGTGCTCAATCAGACAATCACACAGGTGTTCTAAACACTGCCATCTCTTACACATCATTACATGCATCATTTCCTGATTATCCAATACACAATTATTGACCTTGACACTATGAAATTGGGAATGAGACTATCTATTGTTCTTGGTAGTAGTGTGGAGGGATAGCCCTGTTGCAGAAGCCCCTGGTTAAAGGGAATTAGTGATGTGGATCTTCGTCCATGCATGAAAATACAAATATATCTATACAATACATTGATAACAATAGCTATAGGAACAGCTGGAAAGCGCGCAGATAAAAATCAAATCAATTATTTATTTATCTAATGGGATAGCAATATCATAATTGTATAATTTATGAGCTCTGATTAGGAGCTTCAAAGCAAAATTATATTACAATTACAATAAATCATAATTAATAGAAGCATGAAATTAAATTCCTAATACAATGAATCCTTAATGTTATATTTGTTTTCAAATATTTACAAATAATATTAATAATACATATATCCAAAAATGATCACAGCCGCAGCGCTTAAGAAAAATAAATATAACATACAATGTATAAAACAAACAATACAATGTACAATGTACCTCCCCCAGGCATCATACAATTTAAGGGGGCTGTGCACCTTCAGGTACAGCCTCCTTAAAACTGCCGTAACTGTGATTTTTTACCAAAAATGGTGATTTTCACGATTTTGGAGGTTAAAAAAATCATGTTTTTTAGCACCTTTTGGTCTATAATTCAAAAAATAATAAAGATTTTCAACAACATCAAAAAGATTCCTAGGGAATTGTATGAGGAATATAATAAAACTAGTATGACAAAATTTGACGAAATATATTTTGAGTTATCTTTTCCAAACCTAAAATGGGTCAAAAAACATGTTTTTTATAATTTTCTCCAAAATGGTCAATTGCATGATCATAGTTGGATTCATTGAACCCTTTCCTGCAAAAAAATGTATACTTTCATCTAAATTAAATGAATAATGAAGAAGTTACGGCAGTTTTACGGAGGCTATACGAAGGTGCACATCCCGGCTTAAGTGAATGGAAAGAATGAGATTTTCACCAATTTATATTGTGTTTCTACCTAAAATAGTTCTCTAGCTAGCACCAATGTTGGCTTTTTTGTTTTGTTTTGTCACCCTCGAGAATTTTACCCAGTCAAATTGCTGATAAAAATAGCAACTTTTTGCACACAAACATATTAGGAATATCATTTTAAGCCTGTTAAAAAACTTGATGTACCTAACCGTAACACTTTTTACTAGGATGCGGTGAGCTTGTTCCACCCGGCGCGGCAGTTTTTCGATGAAAAAAATGGCCCCAGGTTTACTTGGCGAAGTATACTGAGCCAAGTATGGTTGACCCCCGTGGCCCAGTGGTAAGTCGTTTGCCTCTGAACCCAGAGGTCCGGGGGTCCCTTTTTCCCCTTGCTTTTTGGCCGCGAAAAAAATTCTTTGGAAAAGGTGCCTCGGGGTAGGGTTAAGTATAGCCAACTTAAATAGTGACTAAAAATGTGCTCACTTTTTCAGGGAACAGTTACATGTAGGCTTAATCAGCCAAAATGGTGTGAAGTCATTCAGCCGGGAGTGGAGGTCCTGCCCCCACCAGATAAATCCTTGACACGCCACTGGTTAATGTTACATTATAAGTTTTTTCAAGTTATTATTTCACACGTACATGTATGTACACTGTAACATGTGATAGTGGTATAAGCAGGAGATGCTGATGATTTCTGAAATGGGGATTTCACAATCAATTATGTCCATTGTTCAAGTGAGCTATATATCTCATGGCTCTAAATTACATCCCAAATTTCTGGCTCTAAGTCTACACTCTACAGTCTACATGACTGAGCAAAACATTCCATTCCACTACAATGGATCTTTCCCACGTCTGCCACCAACAGTAATCTTTTTAATGCCAATGATTGGTAATGCTATGTTATTGGTGGCAGGAGTGGGATCATATAAAATCTAAATAAATAATAATAATTGTTACCTTGACTTGTAAAGGTGCTTCGGGGGTTAGGGTTAAGTATAGCCAACTTAAATAGTGACTAAAAATGTGCCCACTTTTTCAGGGAACAGTTACATCCAAAAGCCAAAATGGTGTGTATATAAGTCATTCAGCCAGGAGTGGAGGTCCTGCCCCCACCAGATAAATCCTGGACACGCCATTGGTTAACGTTACAATCTAAGTTTTTTTAAGTTATTATTTCACACATATACATGTACACTGTAACATGTGATAGTAGTATAAGCAGGAGATGCTGATGATTTCTGAAATGGGGATTTCACAATCAATTATGTCCATTGTTCAAGTGAGCTATTGTATATCACCATAAAATGGCACTAAATCACATCCCCAATGCTCTAAGTCTACACTCTATATGTCTACATGACTGAGCAAAACATTCCATTCCACTACAATGGATCTTTCCCGCGTCTGCCACCAACAGTAATCTTTTTAATGCCAATGATTGCTAATGCTATGTTATTGGTGGCAGGAGTGGGACCATAATCTGAATAAATATTAATAATTGTTACCTTGACTTGTTTGTACTTCTTCTTTGAAGCACAGTTGAGATCTTCGTGAACTTTATCCAACAACCACAGAAGGAATTCCTGTGCATCGTGCTGGTCATTCCCCCTGTACTGACTGCCGTATTTGGCCACAACTTTCTTGAATTCCGTCGTATGAGAAGGGGAGTAGCGACATTCCCAAATGGCCTTCATGAGGCTTGCCAACTGTTCTGTAACTTCACCTTTGGTACCAAACTTCTTGTTGTTCTTTTTGTTTCTGCTCAGATCTTGCCTGTACTGTTCAAGAACAAAGTATTCTGCTAACATGTCCGTGTTGCTCAAACACTGAATAATGGCGTTCATAAAACATGTGTTGCCATGGTTTCGCAAGCCGGATATCCCTGGCACACGGCAGTTTACACGCAGTGGGCTTAGCGGTGGGGAAGTTCTGTATGCGAGCCCGTCCACCTCGTCGTTGATGTACATACTGTCGTCTGTGTAGCTTCGAGAATCGTCCATGCTGCGAATCTGCTTCATCATCTTTTGCACTAAATGACCGAACGCACGGAATGATGGCTTACGGGATTTCTTCTTGTGGGGGCTTGTTGCGTTTGTCAGAGTACTACCAAAGCTTGACACACTTTCAGTTTGTGAACGCAAGTAAGAATCTGCAGTAGGTTTCGTGTCAGCGACTGTGGTCTGAAGATTGTCCTCATAAGATCCACGCTGGGGTGTTCCATTTAGGCCTCGTGAAGTAAGACTGCTACTCGACGAAGTTATAGGTCGTAGCCCTCGAAATTTATCGCCGGTAAAATGTTCGCTGATGCTTCGTGTGACGCCGTTGGTGACATGCCGCGGTAAGCTTGCAGTTCTACTCTGCCAAAATTGTTGCTCATCAAATATACCGGCTGTGATGTCTGTTGTTAATTTAGAACCGCGAGGGAGAGAGGAATCACCGCGATAGCAGTATGGATAAGCTTGAGTCTGGGAGCTAGGGGACGTATGCTCGTACACGGTGCCTGTGGTATGATTACGCTGAAAATGAGCTCGTCTCGATCCCTCATTTCGGGCAACTTGCATGGCAATTTCAGATGCTGAACGGAAGTTCATGCGCCTCTTTTCCATTTCTAAGCTAACGTTTAGTCCTTACTATCCTATTGAGAACAAACTACGTTATTTTCTGCTCCATTCTGAGGTGTTTTTTGCTCGAAATGTCTGCACCGAAGTAATCAGTCCACAATTTGATCATCAGCGGCCATCTTTGACAGATGTGAACGGGTTGGATTCTGGGACGTGTTGTTTACATCAAGGCGCCGACCCAGGCGGTGTCGGAATCGGTTTCGTACTGGTGCCCAAATTGATATCTAGAATATTATGATTCCAAATTAAACGTTATATTATACTTTCAGTAATTAAAAGGAGTGAACTATGGTATATAATAATAACCATTGATAAACGGGAGCCTACCGTGTCAAATGAGTGTAAATAGGGTGCCCAGAATTACACTAATTGGGCGCGGGGTATGTCCCCTGGTATATGTGGTTCTTCAAAACCACCCCATCACTTGTCCCACACCACATGCTTGTTTTTTTTACAAGGCTATTTTATTTGAGGAGGTAAGAGCATCTGGCCCTAAGCATGAGGAGTAGGATACCTAAGCTGAGGATGAAATCAAGTGCAACCCAGGAAGTCTCTGCCAGAATGTGACGCACAGGTAGTAGGTAACACAAAATAATAAAATAACCCGTAAAATAATAATAATGCATTTATTTATAATGCGCCATGATCTATCTAGAAATTCCGAGGCGCAAACATTAAAACAAATCGAACAGTTACATAGGACTGAGTCAATGTGTCATTATCATAAGTAATCTTAGAGTTTTCAAAGTCTTTTTGAAACCATCAAGTGAACGATCGCAGATCTGAAAGAAGTGATGAGTTCTAAAGCTTAGGTCCACAAGCATACACCTCCCGATGAGTGTCATAGGACACCTCTTAGGGAGTCATTTCCCCCATTTCGATAGCAGCTCTTGAGAATTAGTACTACTTGTGACACCTTTATGGCGTAACTACAAGTTTTGAGAATGCAAAGGTTTCAAAAATACTATGATTCGGTGTCACATTACACCAGAGGGGGTGAGAGCAAGGGGGAGAACCCTCTCACCAATATTTGAGTGATTTCGGTTAAGCCATTGGGATTGTCGGTTCATTTGATGGAATTATGACGGTTAATCATAGTAACGATATCAATTTTTCCGCGCGCATGTGCCCTCTCATAACAGTAATTTTAGTTTTTTTAGAAGCTTGTTTAAGCCAAAATGTGCCACAATTATGGCAAAATTGTCCATTTCTTTATAATTGGTATGTTTTGTCATGTCGGGTCACTTTTGCTTCCCCTCCAATATGAAAAACCTAGCCATGACAAAATTGTACAGCACTAATGTGCTCAAAACAGGTTGAAGCGCCTATTGTATTGATGCAGGGAAGTGTGTGCACTATAGGATGCAAATAAAGGGGTATCGGAATCGGTTTCGTACTGGTGCCCAAATTGATATCTAGAATATTATGATTCCAAATTAAATTAAACGTTACTTTCAGTAATTAAAAGGAGTGAACTATGGTATATAATAACCATTGATAAACGGGAGCCTACCTAAAATGAGTGTCAATAGGGTGCCCAGAACTACACTAATTGGGCGCGGGTCCCCAGGTACATGGCAGGTATGTGGTTCTTCAAAACCACCCCATCACTTGTCCACCACCACACCATGCTTATTTGGTTTACAAGGCTATTTTATTAGAGGGGGTAAGAGCATCTGATCCGTAAGCATGAGAAGGAGGATGCCCAAGCTGGGGATGTGGGGAGGATGCAATCAAGCGCAAGTAACCCAGGAAGTAACCAGAAGTCTATGCCAGAATGTGACGCACAGTAGTAGATTACAGAATAATACAATAATAATAATGCATTTATTTATAATGTGCCATGATCTATAGAACCTATTCCGAGGCGCAAACATTAAAACAAATCGAACAGTTTACTTAGGAGTCAATGGGTCAAATATAAAGCATAAGCCGAAGAGTTTTTAAAGTCTTTTTGAAACCAAGTGAATCGAGTCGCAGATCTGAAGGAAGTGATGAGTTCCAAAGTTAAGGTCCACAAGCATACACCTTCAACACTTATTGAGTGTCATAGGATACCTCTTGGGGAGTCATTTCCCCAGTTTCGATAGCTCTTAAGAACAGTACTACTTGTGACACCTTTATGGCGTAACTACAAGTTTTGAGAATGTAAAGGTTTCAAAAATACTAATTCGGGTGTCACATTACACCCAAAGAGCTATGACCTTTGATTTTCTCCGCTCTATTTCTCTGAACCCCCAACATCCCAAAGGTGCCATAGCTAATCATTGGTCGAATGTGTCTCTCCTGGTTGGCACTCATGACACCCTCGAATGTATATCCACCATTAACACCATTTAATGTATTTGTATTTGTTAGATTTGATAGGCATATTTTCTCACCAAATGTTTAAGACGCGGCACTATCTTAAGGAACATCCAAACGGGTGTCAAGAGCAAATCGAAACCCTCTGGGTGCCATCGCACATTGTTAAGGTGTCTTCCTGTCACCTTTGGATGTTCGCCTGGGGACCCAAATCGTAACACCCCTTTTATTGTCAAATGACACCCCCCAAAACATTATGGAAATGCTCAACTTAATATATAGTTGTCAGAATGTTTATCTTCATACCTTTGACTTTGAGGGGGACACGGATATAATTATGTAATCGGCCTACACGTGTTCTACACCTTGCCCAATCAGTGTTTGGTCTAGTGCCTTTGATGTCTTGCCCAACAATTATAGATAGTTCCCTTGCCATATGGCCTCTCTCCATGGCGTCGCCTTGTCTCGCCTTGTGTGTTGCCTCCAGGGCTGGATTTACAATAGGGACAGATGGGTCCGGTCCCAGGGCCCCCAGATTTGGGGGCCCCAAATTTAGAATAAAAAATAAATAACCAACACTAAATACTGGACAAATTAGGGAAAAAGTACACGGTACATGTTCTCGCGCTACGCGTATTTTCCCCCAAAATAATTTGAGAAGCTCGTCGAAGCCAAACTTTACCTCAATATGGCCAAATTAGTGTAAATTAGCAAATGTTTGTGCGCTACGCGTGCATTTGGTCAATGGCAATGTTTTTTCGCAGCAAATTGCTATAACATTTTCGGGGCAACCCTACTTCCAAATCCTGGGTATACACCACACTCTGGTGTCCCCTATTATTGTCGCTCTTTAGCCACTTGTTGTCACATGGTTCTTCACGGTGACTGAGGGCCCGGAGTGAGGGGCCTCCAAATGTTGCCCCCCCCCCCCCCCCCCCGCCCCCAAAAGGTAAATCCGGCCCTGGTTGTCTCGTCTTGCCTCGCCGTTAGGCCTTGCCTGATGGCCTCGCGTCGCCTCGACTCTGCCTCGCATCGCCGGCACTGGCTTTCGCCGGATTGTCATGACCATGTTGACTTTTCCTTGCTTTTCCTTGCTTTCAGTTGCGTATATAGCCAGAGGGGATGAGAGCAACTACGGGGGAAGACCCCCCCCCCCCCCCCCCCCCCCATCAATATTTGAGTGATGTCGGTTAAGATTGGGATTGTCGGTTCATTTGATGGAATTATGACGGTTAATTATAGTAACGATATCAATTTTTCGCGCGCATGTGCCCTCTCATAAAATTCATGTTAGATTTTTAGAAGCTTATATTTGTTTAAGCCGAAATGTGCCACAATTATGGCAAAATTGTCCCATTTCTTTATAATTGGTATTGTCGGTTCACTTTTGCTTCGGCCCTCCAATATGAAAAAACCTAGCCATGACAAAATTGTATAGCACTAATTTGCTCAAAACAGGTTGAAGCGCCTATTGTATTGATGCAGGGAAGTGTGTGCACTATTATAGGATGCAAATAAAAGGGTAGAGTCTACATGGGTGTGCACTCAAGCAGAGCTCGTAGCACTAACGGTCCGAGTACTAGTTAGCTGTGTGCTCGGGCGCTCTGGTGGCCGGCTAATGTGAACAAAATATATAGTGGTGTGTGTGCGCCCAATGTACACCATTGATATGATGCTTTACCTCAGTCTCGCCTTCCATGTGTTGCTTTACCTTGTCAGCATTAGTGCCTCCTTATTGTGCCTTTGTTGCCTTATGTTGCCCGAATAGCATTACGCTACAAGGCCCGCTTAGCAGCGCTATAAATTGGTGCCCTAAAAACCGTCAACAAATTTAAATATTTGCCTTCCATCAAAGCTGGTTGCTATGATGACATAATTCTCGTGTGCAACCAACCGGCTGTATTGCAACGCCCATTGAGTAGTTTAAACGCATGAGCGTGGATGTAATTTGCAACATAATGGAAACTCACCCATGCAGTTAGCAGTAGTACCGCTCGTACACGCCCCGAATTTAAAGTATACAACCAGTCAATCCTCTTGTAGTAATTGATAACAATAGGTTTACCAGACCGAATTAATAGCGCTCCTAAGCGGGCAATTTATGTCATGCTTTCCTAAGTTCTTGACCAACTGCTTCCTGTTTTGAGATTTGCCTCCTTCTCACTCACTGCAGGCCTATAGCCAACCTTGAAATCTATATAGATCCTAAATGCTAAATGTAGGCTCTCATGTCTCATCACACCGTGTGGCTTCTCATAGTCTAGGCTATATGTATTAATTATTAATTATCCCCTTGTTTATCATTTACACGGTGGTGATATGTAGTATAGTGACTAATAAAATTGCAAAATGACTACCTGCAGCAGCGTTGGGTTATACTCTATGACAGCGGTTGACTCACAATAAAAAACAAACACTAAATCGTTCAGAATAACAAATAATATTATGCATATATATTTTGGTGTAAGTTCATCAGGATTTTTCAGTACTGATTATAATAGAAAACTGTTTCTTCATCTTGACAAATCCAAGTTAGTTGAAGTATAATAATACAACAAATTATTATACTCACTTGACTTCTAACGTCAATAGTCTAATGAAGTGCTCATTACAATTACAACAATTCAATATTTATTTTCTTTGTAGCATGAAACTGTCACAAGTGAGTATAATAATTTGTTTTATTATTATACTTCAACTATTAACTTGGATTTGTCAAGATGAAAAAACAATTTTCTATTATATTATGCATTGCATTTTGAACGGGGGGGGGGGGGGGGGGGGGGGGGGGGGGGGGTGGGGCGGGGGGGGGGGGGTTCATCCGAGTAAAATAGGCATTTTAATATTAGTATCACAATGTTTTCAAATGCATAGCTGAGTTATTTAAAAAGATTTGGCTAGCTGGTCCCACTCTCACAAGCCTACTGGTATATCTTGGTCGACTACGCCTTAAAAGAAATACAAATGTGTTCAAATGAGAGGTTATTTAGCACTATAATTATAGTCATCTATTGGTTCAGGGCCTACATGTTTTCTGAACTTGAGGACAGTCACCCTATCATGCATACACAGACTTGCAATTTCACAACATTGCAGCAGCAAGCCTTAGTCGTGTGACTCAGTTTGTTTTGGGAATCATGGTAATACTAATAGTTTTCTTATAAATAAATCGAGTATTGCACAACTATTGCACGACAACCCCCAATTTCACCACCGGATCCCTGTATTTCCGAGATTATAGCGCCCTCAAGTAACCTGAAAACAACAATGGATGCGTTCATTTTTAAGAGGGATGCCGGATGCTTACATTAATATAGAAGGCTGTAACAAGTCAAAACAGCGATATAAAACTAAAACGTGATGGGGGGGGTATATTTTTAAAAAATCTAGCTGATTGTCCAACATTTATAGTAATCAAACAAAGCTTTAACAAATGTATTATTTAACATTATTAACCCATAGAATATTGAACTATTCTGTACGCATGCGTATTTACGGTACAAACGACAATAGGTCAAAGGTCACGTCTGATTTTCCTTGTCTTAGCGGCTAAAAATACAAACATTTACCTGGGAATTGATAGCCTTGGGTTAATTTAAGTCACTTCAAACTCTTTCGAATACGTTGCATCATTTGATAACTGTATCTAGGTACTATTCAATCAAAGATCGGTGATAGAAGGATGCTGTTTTAGTCAGTTTTAAGTTGTCTACTAGAGATAGCTGCTGAGCTGTGTGGGGCGAATCGACACGTCTAAGCTTTTCATAACAACAAGTTTGATAACAACCCTGACTGACACATAAAACTAAACAGATTGTAGTGGCCGCGCCGTGGCAACAACAAAGTCCAGGTATGTACATGCAATTCTCAGCATTTTAAACTGAAAGAAGAATCACCAGGGGCATGATGTTAGATTTCTAAGTTGATTGAATTGAGCTGAGTGAGAGTGAGAAACTGAGATGCCCTTCATTCAGTTCACTTCAGTCAACTCATGTCAGTGCCCTGGCCTTGGTTTTTCTTCTTAAAATCTGGGATTGGTTGGTGTGGTGGCAATCATAATTCATAATCATTCATTGCATGATGTTTTTTATTTTGAAAGGTTGCGAGTTTCAGTTTTCTCTTTTTTGAATTTTTCTGTTTTAACCCTTTGAACCCGATCGGTCGATTTATCGACCTATTGGAGAACGTCCTATAACCCGATAGGTTGAAAAATCGACCTGAGCGAACAGATGACACATTGATCATATGACTGAGTGGTCATGTGACTTGAAAGTCATGTGATGTTCACCCGATGTGAAATACATTGTTTCGCAAGGTTTTCGTTGTGATTTGATGTCATTTAGCTGAAGAAAACAGTCAAAAATAGCGCAAAATTGGATGAATATGCAACACCAAATGGGGCAGATGATTCTCAGGTAGACAGGGATGCATTGTTTTACGGTCATGATTGGCAATGTTGGCGATAAAAACGGACGTTTTTATGTTATAAATAGGTTACGTTATACATGTAGTACAATGGCATACTGCCCTCTATCATCGGTAACATATATTACGGACGATATAGGTGTACTATATTTAGCATTTTACCCCCGGAGAAGTCAGGGTGGGTGTACCGAACCCCTATAATAACTTTGGGTTCAAAGGGTTAAAACTGTTAAAATAGTCTGTAAGTAACTCGGCTACATACAAAAAGCAAAACCTGATAAATAATTGCCATCTTTCACACTATATTAATCAAAACAAAAATGTGTCGATCACAGCGTATACGATTCCCTAGCAGCCCATAAGACTGGTGCGTATCGTGCATAATCATGTCATTCGCAATGGCAAGGGCGCCGTTAAAGTTAAACCGGAATATGTGACGTACTTGTAAACAAATAGGTAGTAATTGACCAATCGTGGGCCCTAATCAACAAGACCCCATGCTGCGTTGTGACTGTTTTGGAACGCACTACATGTAAGGACATGCTCAGTGGCTCAACCTTTGCAATAATCGCGAGTGCTGGGATCATGATGCTGTGATCGACAAATTTGTGTTTTGAATTATAACATTTAATTTTGTGGGCATGTGAACGCAATGAGCATGTAAAGTGAGTGAGTGAGCAGTTAGCTACGAAAACTAGCATATATTCTAGACAGTATGAGTCGTAAATTTACTGTAGCGGTGAAAAAAATAAGACAATCCTAATTCAAGTAAGTTTTTCTGGAAATTGATATAGGTTGAGCTACTTAACCGGGACATGTATATTCTTTGTACATTAGTCTATGAACTAACCGACACCCAGCTGGAGAAACTCGACCACATGCACACCAACATTATTAAGGCTTTCCTTGGTCTCCCATCACGGGGTCCTACCCCAGCGTTTATTCACAGCCCCGAAGGTCTTAATTTTCCATGCATCTCCGAGCTCTACCTGGCAGTGTTGTAGGACTCGGGACTCGGACTCGGACTCGAGTCCGACTCGAGTCCTTTTTTTCAAAGACTCGGACTCGGACTCGGTCCCAGTACTCAAAGACTCGGACTCGGACCCCAAGGACTCGAGGACTCGGCTTCGAGTCCTCAACGAGTCCGGCAAAATTGGGGTTTTTCAGGTGTTTTATTTTTATTAATTTACCTGAATTTTGTTTTGCTGAGGGACTGAATTCCGCAGGCCGCCGCTAGCAAAAAAATAGCTTGCCGATATATTAATAAATGGCATTAAATGCACTTGTGATCCAATGAACTAAGACAAATGCCCAACAAATAAATCGATTCATCCGTTATTTTGCCTGCCGAGGTGCGATACTCTGGGCAGCAGACAGCCTAAACCAAGATATACTACCCAGCCCTTCATAAGTTATAGCACAGAGGGTGCTGTCTGTACCAGCAAGTAGCGCTCCCGTGGAACGCATATTCTCAGCAGAGAGAGGGGGGGGGGGGGGGGGGGGGGGGTTGAGTTGAGCATGCGCCCACATCGCGCCAGATTATCCCAAAATGGTGTTAAGTGCAATTAGCATCTTCTTTAAATTCAACATATAACATTAGGCCAACTCAAAACTGCTTTTGATGATTGATGAGGTCAAAACTCAGGTGTTGTCAAGCAATGAAATATTCAATTTTCTTCCCTGTTTCATTTTCATAGCTTTATTTTACTGACATCTTCTTTCAATGTAAGTACTCCCAGTTCCAAAGATATCGTCGATTTAGTATTGCTTTAAAAACAGTGAAATACAAAGCATTTTATATTATATACTGGCTTTTATCAGAATTATTAGCCTTAGCAATAGCAATAATTTACTGCTTTAGCTTGATCTGTTGTTGTTCGTCCATCGCAAAGCAAATATGACAATGACAACAAAGATTAGTTAGTTGAATTTGATCTATGTGTCAAAAGATGACTAACAAGACCAATCCGGGCAAGGAAGCATCTCCCACATGTGTGGCACTTGTGATCAGTTAACTGACGTTGTGACACTTGCTGCTCTCGTCTTGCGGACCTCACGTTTTCCTCCTAGTACACTCTTTCTAATTTAAGTAATTTTGCATGCAAATAATTGCAAATAAGCAGTTTGTAAATAAAAGAACAACCACAAAGACAACACAAGTCTAATAAGTTAGTTACTGAACTGACTTTGATTATACTTTAATTAGTAAGTACAATACAAGTAAACAGTATAGAACTGAAATTCTGATAAATAAAACGTTGATATAGTATTGGTGAACTGCGTCTTGAATTATATACATAAGGACTCGGACTCGGACTCGGACTCGGACATTGAGGACTCGGACTCGGACTCGGACATAGAAATTGGCAAAGACTCGGACTCGGACTCGAGTCCTTTCCTCAAGGACTCGGACTCGGACTCGGATGATGAGGACTCGACTCCAACACTGCTACCTGGAGTCCCATGCCTCTGCTTACGCTCGCTGCATGGTGAAAGCCGATTACTGCGTTGTACATGCGCTCGAATCAAAACTAAATAGGGAGTCAAAATGGACTCGTAAGAAAAACAAGTATGGTTCTAAACGTTGGAATGACAAGTATGAACAGGCCTCAAAACAAGCCTCATCACCTGAATCTGATCAACCAAAATCATGGTCTAAAATCAAAAAGATTGTCAAAGATCTCATTAGTGACGACCGTCTCCTCTTCTGGAGGGAGTATATCAAACCCCTTGTCCAACAGGGAAATATGCTGAAACTTATTGAGTCGGAAAACGCAGACCTCACCTGGAGATCTATGATCTCCCCAGAGCTTTGCCGTCCGTTCTGGGATTGATTATCTGCCCACATTTAGTAATCTCAGGACATGGGGTAAAAGAAAGCAAACTAAATGTAAATTATGTGGTAATCACGAAACACTTCTGCATGCTCTTAATTTCTGTTCCGTGTCCCTTAACCAAGGCAGACTTCCGTGGCGCCATAATTCCATCCTCCGCCACATTCTTGTAACACTGAAAACTATTATCGAGGCCACAGGTAAAGACATTCAGATTTTTAGTGACATTGCCGGATTTACGACCACGGCGGCACACTCCCAGTCAATGTTATTGTATCGAAATTGAAACCTGACATTGTTATCCATGTGTGAGTGAGTTGATGTGCGCTGGTTGTTGCAGCACATCTCTCCTCAAATACCTTGGCAAATTGTGGATTTTAGATCTTTAGCTGTGCTATACTTGTTACCAGGAGTTAATGTAACATCCATGGAAGCTACTGGACAATTATTGTGGAAGCTGACTGTGTTTTGGCTGAGTTTGTGTGGATTTTTGTTTTCTTGGAATCTACAATAAATATGGAAACAGCAAAGCAATGCATTACTACAGTGGTTACCCATAGAGTTACTTCAATCAATAAGTTGATTACACTGATCACCACATTTCTAGTGTTTGTAATACCTCTACTTATTGCCTACTCAGCTCATTCAACTGCAGTAAGTACAATTGATTGCTATTGTAACTTGATTCATCATAGCACTATGTGTTATACAAGAAATCAACTTCTGGAACATAGAGTGCCTATCCAAACAAAACTACCTCAAAATGTGTGGGCAAATATAAACTCACTTGGGTTACGTGCTAAGCCCCCCACCCATAGGGGCAGGAGAGGTGGAAGGCGTCATCCCAGAATAATTGAGACACTTCATGATCAGCCGACTGCAACTAACTCTAATAACATTCCCTGTATTGTGACAGCCAATAGACCTACACACGATAGGAAGACTCATCATGCCTACGTCAAACCTAAAAGACTTGTGTATCCCTACATATACAGAGAACCTTTGTTTGATATCCGATTGTGGAACGCAAGATCAATTAGAAAGAGATCAACAACACTAAATTCATATGTAACCCAGTATAACATTGATGCCTTTTTCATAACTGAAACTTGGCTAGCCACTGACGACCCTGTTGTCATAGGAGAATTGAAACCTGCTGGATACACCTTCCTAAGTTTCCCCCGTGGAACAGATAAACATGGTGGCATAGGTGTACTCTTTAAATCGCAATTGGGCTTCAAACTTCATCCTCTAAACATTCAGACAACTTATTTTGAGTATGCAAGCATTCTGGATCCCAATAACGGTGTACACTACATCATAATATATCGACCCCCTCCTTCTACAGAGAATGGCTTTACAACCGCTGGCTTTCTTGAAGAGTTTGAAAATTTCTTGCCAGAAATAACCTTGATCCCAGGCAAACTTGTCATTCTAGGAGACTTTAATGTTCACTTTGATGAGCCCCATATATGGCCTGCAACTCGGTTTATCACCATGATATCCTCGTATGGCTTACAGCAACATGTGACCGCTGCTACTCACAAAAGTGGACATATTCTCGATCTGGTCATGACGCGCACGGATGATGATGATTTAGTTAGACTTTGTGATGTTGGACTGGATCATGGGTCAGACCATTTTATAGTCAGGTGTGTCCTTCAACAACGTAAGCCCCCACCTCAAAAGGCTACATGTACCGTACGTGATTATCAGAACATGGCACCATCTGCCTTTAAAAGTGATCTGGAGAGCAAACTTGCTGTGTCTGATACTATGGAAGATGTAAATGATCTTGTGGAACATTTCTCCTGTGTTTCTGAGACAGTTCTTGATCTACATGCCCCTCAGTCGACCAGAACTCGCACAATCCACCCACGACCCCGGTGGTACAATAAGGACATTAGACGCGAAAAACGTGAACAGCGCCGACTTGAACTAAAGTGGAGAAAACGCAAGTTGCAAGTCCATAGAGATGCTTACATGATTCAGCACCACAAGGTTGTTAAACTTATCAAACAGTCCAAAGAGGAGTACTTTAAGGCCATTCTTAGTGACTGTAATCCTAAGGACACTTTTAAGACACTTGGTGTTCTGTTGAATAACAACTGTAGAATTTTGCCTACCTTTGATACACCTGACAGGTTGTGTAATAAGTTTGGTGTGTTTTTCACGGGCAAAGTAAGGAAAATCAGAGATGATATTGACAATACTGTTGTCAATCCTGTGTCAAATGCTCAAACGAGGGAGGATTTTACGATTGAATCTGAACTTGTCACCTTTAAACACCTCGGTGACAAGGATATCTCTGACATAATCATGGGATGTGCAAATAAAACATGCCCTCTTGACTGTATGCCTACATGGCTAGTGAAAGAAAACATTGATGTTGTTGTACCGTACATTAAGGACATTGTAAATAATTCTCTTTCTGATGGTGTCTTTCCTCATAGTCTTAAACAAGCCATTGTCACCCCAATCATTAAGAAGACCTCTCTTGATTGGAATGAGTTACAGAATTATAGACCAGTATCTAATATCAGTTTTATTGGCAAAGTGATCGAGAAGGCTGTGATTTCCCAGTTCAATGAGCATATGAAAAGGAATGATCTAAACAAAGTCTTTCAGTCTGCCTATAAGAACGAACACAGTACTGAAACCGCTCTGCTCAAAGTTAAAGATGATATCACCCGTGCACTGGATAAAAATCACGCTGCCTTCTTGATCATGTTGGATTTGTCTGCTGCCTTTGATACCATTGATCATGGAATACTATTTCATCAGTTTGAACACGACTTCGGTATCAAGGGCACAGCACTCCAATGGTTTAAGTCCTATATGACTGGTCGCTCATTTAAAGTGTGTATCAGTGGTGAGATGTCAGATGAATTCACTCTTGATTTTGGTGTTCCCCAAGGGTCTATTATTGGTCCACGGGCTTTTACAAAGTATGCCCAATATGTTGCTACCATCATCCGTAGACATGGTTTCATGTATCATATATATGCAGACGACATACAAATATATCACACATTTGATCCTAAGATACCAGGTGAAGCTGTGAGTACCATCTTTAAGTTGTCAAGCTGTGTTGCCGAGGTCCGGAACTGGATGACACACAACAAGCTCAAGCTCAATGATTCAAAAACTGAGTTTTTTATTGCTTCACCACCTCAATTAATGTCTCGCCTATCTGGTACCACAATATGGATTGGGTCTACTGAAGTAACACCATCTGAAAAAATCAAGAACTTAGGTGTTGTGTTTGACTCTGCTATGACCATGTCGTCTCATGTAACGTCCCTTTGCAAATCTGTAAACTTCCATCTTTGGAACATCTCTAGAATCCGGCGGTTCATTGATAAAGATACTTGCAGTACCACCATGCGTGCCCTTGTTCTGTCAAAATTAGATTATGCAAATTCCACTCTCCTTGGATGCAAGAAAGCCGACATCTTGCGATTGCAACGGCTCCAGAACAAAGCCGCCCGGATAATTTTCAGAGTCCCCAGGAGACATTCCTCATCTCAACTTTTATCCACTCTCCACTGGCTTCCAATTGACAAGCGTATTATATTCAAGACACTTCTGTACATCTACAAATCTCTGAATGATCTTGCACCAATCTACCTCTCTGACTCCATCTCCTTATTCATTCCATCCAGGAAGGGGCTCCGATCATCGATGGATACTCTCCGCCTTGATATCCCCAGGAGCAGCAGAAAGTATGGTGCCAGATCATTCAGTGTGCATGGTCCAACACTCTGGAATAATATCCCTCTTGCTATCCGCTCATCTCCCACTGCTACAATCTTTAAAAGTCGCCTCAAGACTGGCATTTTCTAGGCTGTCATATTATGTTGTTGATATATTTCTTGTTGCATTGTGTATTATGTATTTGCCTTGTATTTGTATTTTATTTATGTAATTGTAAAGCGCTATGATCATTTTCTTTTGGAGTAGCGCTATATTAAGCACTGCATATTATTATTATTAAGGAAGACAACTCCATCCACCTTATTGAATTGACTGTGCCTTTTGAGACTAACATTCAGAAAGCCCATGATCGTAAATCCAGTAAGTACGAAAACCTTGTTTCCGACATTTCTGATAATGGCTTTACCTGTGACCTCACATGTTTTGAAATTGGATCTCGTGGTCTAATCACACCAGATAATATTTAATAATATCAAAACAATATTCACCTTTGTCAAAGCCAAACCATCAAAGCAATTCAGGAAGGAACTCAGCAAGTTGGCCCTTATGTGCAGCTTCACTATTTGGAATGCAAGGCAAGAGCCAGCCTGGGGAAGTGGTGATCAACCCTACCTCAAGGTGTGATTCTCTATCCCTGCACACAGTTCCACTTTGCTGGGTTCGCTCTATTTCTGTGTATCCGGTTGGACATTGATGTATTGTTTGTTGTTCAGCTCTGCGTTAAACCTGGACCACTGTGTGGTTCAGATTTTGTCCTGGGCTTTAATCTACCTTTCTTTCTCGCATTGTATTATTTATGTCAGTGATTGCTTGAATAAAGATTGATTACACACATGATATTGATCTGAAGCAAAAGTTTGACTAATTTTATTAAAAGATGTTCCTTTGTTCTGGAAACAACATAAAAGATTTTGGCATCATCAAATTTGTTTAATCAAATTGCTTAATATTGAGGAGATGAATGTTTTAATGGTATTGTGAATAGTCAAAGCATTGGGGATTTCCATTCAATGATGTTTGGAATTGTTGTGCTTCAGATCAGATTCTGCATTCTGCAAATCTTTGTGTCGGCAGCAAACCCAATGCCTACTGACCTAGCTACTATAGTCAGATTTATAATTGAACGAACACGCGTATTGTGGGAAGCTTGCACAACCATAAGGCAAAAAAAAATGTTTGTCCTCGACCGCCCGCTCGTTTAGGCCGCTCCAATTTTTTTTCAGATTTCTTTTTTTTAACAGTTTAAAAAGCATTGAATATTAAAGTAAACTTGTGTATCATATATGTGTGACTCTTTATGTTATTTCAACTTCTTGTTGGCTGAACTTTGAGCTTCTGCTAATCTGCTGGTATAAGAAAATTACAAAAAGTGAAAGTTAAAAAATTATATAAATGTTGTCATTTATAACTTAATTAAGATCCTAAATTACTAAGTACGTTTGTACTTTGTATTTCATTTATTCTGATTGAAAGTATGACTGTTGACCGTTTTCAGTGTAGACACTACCATTTTTTACTGATTTTCGGCCCCAAACACGGCCCCAAAATTATAACGCAGGCAGGCGATGGGAAACTCAACATTGAGTTATGACGGCCTGCCTAATAAGTGTGAAGATGAAAGTTAATCACAAGAATTGAGATAATCCGTAATGAGTTGTAAAGGTAAAAGTTAATCAAGCACCTAATCTTCACACCTATTATAGATTTTGTTATTACCACTTGCATGTCAATTACTGACATTGCTTTTTTTTAACTATATTTTATAATTTTATAATTAGATATGCGCCAGTCTGATGATTGCCGTCGCCCTGTGTGGTTGGTGGGCATGAAACTTTCAGTTATTATGTATTTTATAAAATAATTATTAATTTTTAACTGCTTGTTTGTCATCATTACGCTCTCCTTAGGAATCGAGCACTTTTGATACGATATGAATATCATGCCTGGGACCAGGGTTGTAGCTACGCCGGGCAGGCACTGGGCTAGCCTGGCTAGCCCAAATTATTAAACTGCCTCATAAAACAAGACATTATGTGGCAGGAACCCTCAAAGTGCATTAAAAAAGCCTAAAAACATCCCGGCCGCTGAGCCGTGAGAATTGTGTAACCAAATAGCGAAATATTGCGCCCGGCACTCAAAATGCTTTGGCTACAACCCTGCCTGGGACATTTTTTGATGACGTAATTACTGAGCCTATATATAGTGAGCGCAGTATAATACTGCACAAACTACTGTGCGAACGAGTAGCCGAGAGCTGTGGCTTGCCTATGAGGACTGAGGTTTTGGGTCCATAGGGTCTCTGGTTCGATTCCTGGTGGGGGAGCGGCATTTTATTTGTTGATTTCTCTTTCAAAATTTTGATCCCAGTTAATAACCTGGTAAGGGGTTAGGGTTCATATTTGGTACTTGCCTAGTTCTTGAAGATAAGGGCAACTATTTAGGTGAAATTCTTTTTCACAAACTGCTCATTCTTCACTGGAAAAAATTATAATGTGACTTTTTTGAACACTTTTGCTAGTTCTTAATTTGTTGGCAATGCCATGAAAGATAGAAAACATTTAAGGACAACTTTGGGTGATTGGGTCTCCAAAAAGGTGAGTGGGACATAAAAACGGAGCATTTTTCAGGTGACTATGGTTCCCTTCTTCTCTATAGCAATCGCTGATACATAAAAATAGTAATGTATCTGTTGAGACTACCTACTGCCGCATTGTGCCTCATTTACTCACGTTTGGTTTTTGTGGTTTTTTTTTTTCATTACAGATTGTGCTAGTCATGCTGCAACTGATTGCCCAAAACCTGGCCCTATGAGATGGTGATTATATGCAATTGAAACTGAACAATCTATCCTTGATGATTGTAAGAACTAACAACTTCTACCTGTTAACAAGGTAGCATACTTACGGAGTGTAACATAATCTGAAATTATGGCTTAATTTAAAGTTAAACTGCAACACCACTTTAAAGACATTCACAATCTCTCTATCTTCAACCTAATTTTGACCCATCGCTTAAAAAAGTTCACACATCATCGGTTCCAGCTGACCAAATTGCAGCTGATCAGATCAAATTGGCAGGTTCAGCCACTTACTGAACCACACACCTTACCCCTACTCTCCAGCAGTACCTAATTTTCTTGCTTCATTGAAAACTCAAACTCATACAAGATTGGAAACAACCGTTGCCTGGCGCTCTATCAATATCTCCACCTTCAGGATCTACACCATCAAACCCAGACATTCATATCTTCCTAAATTATTGACACCACACCAAGATGGCAGCCATCGTGAATAATTTTGAGGTAGCATCTGGCACCTCGGCTCCTCGACATGAGTTGATGTCTCCAACGACACCTGACATGCCTGACAAAGCAGCGGCTAATCTCTTTGCTCCGCCAGTGGATGTTGAGATGACTAATGGAGATCATGCAGAACTTATGAATGGATTATCGTCTAAGGTAAATATTCAGTAGTGAACACTAGACTAATTTCAGTATTGGCTCGAGCATTTCATCATGGGTCACTTCCCTGCAGCTGCTATGAAAGATACAAGATACTGTGTTCTTAGGCTGTGAATGCACGGGTAGTTTCGTACCTGGGTACGACCTGTTAATTCGGGTGGGTTACGGGTACCCGAAAATAGACCCTAAATGTTTTTTTGTTTTTTAAATAAAAGTGTTTTTTTTTAAGTTTTTTTTTTATCAGGTACAAATTTGTCCCCAAAATGACACATAATGGGGTCAATTGAGGTAATTTGGAAACAAATTTGTACTAAAAAAACCAAACTTATAATTTTTTTATTTTTTTTAAAATTTTACATTTCGGGTATCCAATTTGGTACCCGGAACCCAATTTGGTACCCTGGTTCCCGGGTATAAGTCACAGCCTTACTGTGTTCCATTCAGCAAAACCTCAAATTCCCTCGAGTGCTTGTTGGTCAGCCGGAATGCTAATTGCTGCCAACCAGACAACCCTGATTGTGAATTATAACTTTTTGTATGGCATTGATTCGTATGTAATTGGTAAAAATAATGAGGATTTAATAAGTTGTGAAGAGTCAAAAAAATCTTGATTGCAAGTTGATTTTGCATGGTATGGTTCATACATTTATCCAATTATTGAGAGAAAGGTTTGTTGGATTTTAATATGCTGCTCAGATTTCTTATTTGGGTCCTGAACTTGATTGCGATTTTGAATACTGTGCAAGGCACTAACAAAAAAAACCCTTATTTTCTTTTCCCAAATTTGTTTCCCACAGAAAAAATTAGTTAGCCCAAACACAGAACTGTATGACTACCTCCTCAAGCTGCTGCGTCAGAGATTAATAGACGGTCAAGGAGAGACCATTTATGAGATAGGACAGGGAGGTTAGTATACAATATGATTGATTGATGGATTGATTGATTGGTTGATTGGTTGATTTATTTGTTTGCTTGCTTAATTGATTTATTGATTTATTGATTGATTGATTGATTTATTTATTTATTTATTTATTTATTTATTTATTTATTTATTTATTTATTTATTTATTTATTTATTTATTTATTTATTTATTTATTTATTTATTTATTTATTTATTTATTTATTTATTTATTTATTTATTTATTTATTTATTTATTTATTTATTTATTTATCAATCAGTTGATTCAGTTTCAAACCATGTACCTAAACCCAAAGGATTGTAAAATTACATTACCAAAGTGGCAGTTTTGGCACAACTGCATAATTCATTTATAATAATTGTACTCCACATTTGTCATGCGATCTGTGAAAACCCGACGGATGTCGCAAAATGTGAACTCGGATTATGGGTAAAATAATGCAAAAAAAATCTTTCTTTTTTTTATTAAAGATTTTTTTAAAGACAATTTAATTCCAATACTTTGCGTCATCATCTTTTATGAAATTTCACCTTCAAAAACTTACTGAAGTCACTTTTATTATTAACCTTAATGTTATTCTATTAAATTATGTAGCTTTTTTGGCCTGTTTTCATGATTTCTTGTTTTGTAGCTTTTTATGACATCACAATCATCATTCACTCATAACTTTTTTGTAGTGATCGTAGAAAAATGATCGAAACAGTTCTGTAATCAGCACAGTTTTAGCTTTCTTATGATATAAATGGCAGGTTTTCACAGATCACATCACATTTGTTGAATTTAGGTTGTAAATTTTTGGTTGATTAGCATTTATAATAGTACCAGGAAAAGATCATAGAACTGCCATAGGGAGCTCCTATAAAAGTACTACTGTAAAAGCCAATATTTTCACGTACAGATATTTTCGCGCATTTTGAAATCATAGATATTTCGCTAATTGTTTTTTTTCACGGGCGACCTTCTGGATGCACTGTACGAATGTTGAAAACAATATTTTTGTGTGTTATAATTTTTGCGTGAAAATAAAACCACTGTGAAAATGTCAAGATATGGAAAATTGAGTAAGTTAAAAAATCTTTTAAATGCATTTGGTAATAAAAAACTAGATGAAATTAAAATGACACAAAAATTTTTATTCCACAGGTGAAAGTTCTGAAAATGGTCTTACCCGTGACGAAATGGATGCTTCCTACGCGACATTGGAATGTATGTGCAAATCCCTAGATGCTGATGTGGTTTTATTACGAGAACGGACGCTGGAGACCGGGTTCGTCTGCGAATTCTTAGTACGAAAACGGGCTGATCTGAAAGATTTTGTTGAGGTCAGGTGAGTAACGAATTGGCAGTGTGGGTAGGGGTGTGTGGTAGAAAGAGGTGCAGCTTGATGCCTCAGTGTTGGTGGTAATGACTCAAATATCTTGTCTTTGTTGACAATTTTTTACATTTGACCCTTAGGCCACAAAAATATTTCCCAATTTTTATTTTAAATTTGTAAACTATGTACAGTGCAACATAGAAATCCACACACAGGCCTCCTATGTGTATAACCATGCTTCACTGCACAGATTTGACATAATGTACTGCTAACACGGTACGGTAATTCAAATGCCATTTGAATAATTTAAGTGAATTTGGTAAACGGGCATTTATTGTAAGTTGCACTGTAGAAATAGAAAAGTAGACAAGTTATTTTAGCAGTCATTGAGGGTATAATACGAACCTGATAAATAAAACTATGTTTGCATTTGACAGAGTTGCTGTGGTAGGCAATGTAGACGCTGGTAAGAGTACCTTATTAGGTGTCCTGACCCACGGGGAGCTGGACAACGGCAGAGGCTTTGCCAGGATGAAGCTTTTCAGACACAAACACGAGATGGAATCGGGAAGGACGAGCAGCGTAGGCAACGATATCTTGGGATTTGATAGCATGGGAAACGTGGTCAACAAACCAGATAACCATGGTAAGAAAATGTTTCTAAACAAAGACTTAACACTTTCCATGCGGCAGGCATCTGCAAACGACACTCCAAAATGTCACAAAATGTTTCAAAATTGTCCAAATTATTGAATTTTATTACCATATTTGGATTCACCATGAGAAATGCATTAAATAAATACAAACTTTCTTGGATCCCTGATTACCAAAGAGGGTGATTGCAGCCAAGAGATTAGACACTGTTTAGCAATGGCTAGATCAGCAATGATCAACCTAAGCAAGATCTGGGCTGACAGAGGAATAACCAGAGCAACAAAAACCAGGCTTGTCCAAGCCCTTGTATTTCCAATTGCCATGTATACCTGTATCTCATGGACAATACAAGTACTAACAGTACCCATACAGGCACTGGGTATAGAGTACCCATACAGGTACTTGCAGTAGAGTTTAAGAAAATGGCTGTGTATACGGTACCAGAAGGTACAGTCTGTAGTGCACATGTTGGCCATTGCGGTGAAATACAATCAGAAATACAACTTTTCTTGATTCTTTTTGAGCCCATTGTTCTGAATTTATCAAGGTTTAAAAATGTGATCAGTCACATGAAAAGGGGGCAGGGTTGTCTCCAGGGCTATTTGAGTGCCGGCTAATTTTACTGATGGCGAGCGGAGTGAGTGTAGTGAACGGAGCGCAGCGGATCACGGTGCGGGGTCCAGGGGCCTGCTTAGGGTTTTTTAGGTTTTTTGTAATGCAATTTGGCCTATTTGGGGGTTCCTGCCACATAATTTCTTATTTTATGAGGCAGTTTAATGATTTTTTTTTTTTTTTTTTTGCCGTTTTTTAAATTATTTTAGTGCCGGTCGGCCAGCGTGAGTGCCGGCTACACCCGACCGGCGTGGAGACAACTCTGAAAGGGGACTTTTGTTGTTCAAAATGAAAACAAATAAAAACTGGGATCTTATTTTCATGCAAAAGTTTATTTGTAAGCTTCAAAATGACACCTCCCTAGATACATGTGGTAATGTTTGCGAAATAATATAGGTGGAAATTCCTTTTTATTTCTTTGGTTTTTCATACTATACTTCCTCAATATCTGATATGTATACTGCTGACAAAGGCCTGTTTCAATGTGAATGAGTGGTCACAAATTTGAAATCAAAGTAAAAAGCATTTGGTATCATGCAACGGCAGTGCATTGTGAAGGTGAAAATGTGAACATTATTTTCAATGTGAACGTTAACCCTAACCCAACTGAATCTCACTAAATCTCACTGCCAGAAATCTCCACGCACGTGCTGCTGCATTGCCGCGATGACGTCACCTACCGCAGGCATATGTGGGCACGGAGTTTGTGCCCGCATATGCGCTAGGGAGTTAGCTCAGTTGGTAGAGGGACAGACTTGGGTGCGGATGGTCCTGCGATCGAATCCCGGGGGGTGCTGGGTGATTTTTCGGGTAAAAATAATAGTACTTTTTCCCCCCTCCCCCCGATATGCACAATAAACTAGCTTTAATGGTTAGAGTTAATAGCAAAGAGAAGAATTATGGCCCCAAATCTACCAGATTCAATGTCCATTAAAGTAAACCTGTGCTATGGAACCTTAGCCCTCAGACATGTGGCATTATTATTATACATGTCGTGGAACTGCGTTGCACTGGAAAAATTATAAAGTCGTAGAATTAATAAAGATGATACAAAGCTTTTCAAGGCTGGCATATCAGATGGTAAAGTTGCAGGAATTAAAATAGCTGAACGCTGATAAAATAAATGTTGTAGAACTGCATTAAAAGACGAGATGTTTTTACTAAACATATTATTTGACCCCCTATTACAATGGTATTAATTTTATAATTTTATGACCCCCCTCCCCCTATTTTCTGTGTAAAAAACTAAGATCCCCCTCCCCCCAGGATTTTTGGGGACCTTCCCCTACCGAAAAAAATGACAGCCCCCTAAAATGATTCATGTGTCTTTCATTTGTTGTTTGCCAGGTGGAGGACTAGATTGGTTAAGAATATGTGAGACATCTTCTAAAGTAATCACCTTCATAGATCTAGCTGGACACGAGAAATATCTGAAAACAGGTGTCTGCAGACGACATTCCAAAATTTCAAAAAATGTTTAAAAATGTCAACATTTTAAAATACCATTACCATATTTGGAATCACCATGTGAAATGCATTGCAATAAGTACAAATATGCTAAGTATTGGTTCAGTAAATCTTGAGATAGACTTTGAAAGTTAGGATAGGTTTTTAAAAAATCTGTTTTGTATAGACGGTAATATAATAAGGCCAAACAAAGAAGAAAGTCTGTCTCAGAAACATTGTGCAAAAAAGCTAAGTGCTGTGCGATTTTTTAATTTTCTTTTTAGAAAATAGGCTATGAGGAATGCGTTTTTGTTTTGATTCAGTGGTCCTTAAGATGATTCATGTGTCTTTCTTTTGTTGTTTGCCAGGTGGAGGACTTGATTGGTTAAGAATATGTGAGACATCTTCTAAAGTAATCACCTTCATAGATCTTGCTGGACACGAAAAATACCTGAAAACAACTGTGTTTGGTATGACTGGACATGCACCAGACTTTGGTATGCTTATGGTAAGTAAGACCAAGTGAAACATTGTTTCTCTATTAGGGAACAAAAAGAAAAGCCAATAGCTGTTCTACGGGCAGACCTTTGAGGTAGGGATAATCGGTCAGGCATTGTAGTAGGTTTATTTTTGTTTTCTCTTTAAAATGTTTTTTTTTGTTGGAAAATGTTGACAAATTTTCACCAATTTTAAAACATTAACAAAATGCATTCCACAATTTATCAATAAATTTTGAAAAATAATGAGAAAAAAATATCTCAAATCCGAAAATTATCGTCAATCAGGCTTGTACAGGGTTCCCCCCATGGACTATGGTGAAATATAAATATATATTTTCTTTCAACAACTTATGGTATCGTTTTATATTAGTGGTTTTTTTACACTATAAAGTACAGACAGCCCTGTAGCTTTTAAATTGAAAATTGAAAACTATAAATGCAGTCAAATTGTTCCAAGTATTATATGATTTAGTAATTAAGTAAAATTGTTCCAGTTTAATATGTTATGGTAATTCAAATGTGATTTCCTGGCCATGTATATTTTGGTAAAACTCATGAATGGAATAATGTGCATGTGTAAATGCGATTACTCAGTAAGTCATTTCCTTTGCGAAGCCACCTTGTCTTTACAGGAAGTGGTGCAATGCAGACTAGTCATAATCAATTGAAGATTTAAAAAAAATGTTGTAGAATTCTCCCTCGGGGGGGGGGGGGGGGGGGGGGGGTACTCACGTATGAAAGGCATACAGGGACGTGCCGCTCCAGTGGGTCGTTTTTTCATGAGACATCCTTAGCCATGGGTAGGCTTTTCAACTGAAAAATCCTTAAACATGGGTCTATTTTCACGAAAATTTGCAAAAAATAGGTATTTTTTCCCGATAATTTGCTATAAAATTTGGTCTAAAATGAAGCAAAACCCCTAAAAATGGGTACCGATTGTTCCAAAATCACCCTTAGAAATGGGTAGGGGTTTTGAATATCCAGCGGCACACCCCCAACCAAACCAAATCTGAGTACCCCCCCCCCCCCCCGGAATTCTCCCTGGGTGATGCAGAGTCTTTCTCAAAATGTCAACTTATTTTTGACAGTAATTTTCCCTTATTTGCTAATAAACTTAAATAAAGGTTTCGTTTCGATGCATGACATAAGGCACAATGTGATGTAACCGTGCAATTTAATATTATAGACAACACCTTTTAATAAGATGATTTAAGGCAACATATAATAATGTCCTTCAATAAACCACTGAACTGCTTTAGGCCAAGTAGAATAAAAAACATGTTTCTTGTCTGTGTTATGGAAAAATAGGAGGAGGAGGGGCTTCTTATTTTTTATTGGAAAACAGACCTAAATTCTCCTCTTTAACAGCGTTTTAGCCCATATTTGGCACACAAAATGGTGTCTGTAAAAAGTAGGACTGCAGGGAGGCCCTTTTTATTTTGCTATTTTGAGAGCTAGACCCCTCTAGTGATCACAAAATTCTCCACAAATGCTTCTGATACCATTTGCAAAGCTATAGGATAGGTTTAAACTTCTGAAACATCTTTTCTTTTTAAAGTTATGACTGAAAGTTTGCAACATAAAATGGCAGAATCTTCAAAAAAAGAAAGCGGAAGGGGACATAAAACATGTTAATTTTTTTATTTGGCCTTATTTGTTTCTATATTTTAGGTCGGCAGTAATGCTGGTATCATCGGTATGACAAAAGAGCATCTCGGTCTTGCTCTTGCCTTAAGCGTACCCGTCTTTGTTGTAGTCACAAAGATCGACATGTGTCCTCCCAACGTCCTTGCAGAAACCCTCAAACTGTTACAACGTATTCTCAAATCTCCTGGATGCCGTAAGATTCCAGTCCTCGTTAACAGTCCAGACGACGTAGTCATGTCTGCTACTAACTTCAGCTCGGAAAGGTTTGTTTATCACTTTTCATGTGTCTATTAGTTTGACCATATCAAAGCAGATTTTTCAGATGACTTTACCAAGGAAGAAAAAGTGAACAATTGTGCCAAAATAATCTGATTAGGCCTAAAAAATGGTTTGATTGGCTTAACATGACAAAAACAAATAGGGTAGGTCGGTCTGGATTTTTTTTGGTTGTTGTTGTTGAAATCACCTGCTTTGGGGACTTAAAATAGCTGAAAATGAAAGCAAACAGTCAGAAACTTTAAATACTTTATTCAATTTTTATATAGGGTAAAGTCGCCAGTTTTCGGTCAGCACCTGTTTTCGGTCACTTTCGCCAAAATCTTGTATTGCATTGGTCGTCGACATTTTAAAGCAATACCGGGCATCAACTATGCGGCGGATTTTAGCCGTCAGTTTATAATGATGAGGTCATTTTTATTACACGATTTGGCACTGACCGAAAACTGGCGACTTTACCCTATATATATTTTTATTTTTTATTTTTTCTTCCCTCAAAATGATAAAAAATATTCAGGGTCGGCGATGTGTTAAGGGTCGGTCGGGTTAGGCCAATCAAACTTTTTTTTTTTAGGCCTTAGCAAAGTCTAAAACTAGGAAATGCTCCTGTCATGCCTGTTTGTATGACACATCATATCCAAGGAAACAAGAAACAATTATTAGCCAGGCTTATTTAAAAAATTGACAGAAATTGAGAAATTCTATTCGAAGTGGTGGATTGTTTGAATCACAGAATTGCCGTCTTGGTTATAGAACATGTCACAAATGAGTAGATATCATCAACTTAGTTTACTGTAAAACCACTTAATTTAGTGAGGAATTTAATTTCGCGAGGAGGTTATATTCATGAAATTGTGAGTCACAAAATTTAAATCCTCGCAAAAAAGGTTCGCTTTTGGTAATTCACAAAAAAAGTACCCGCAAATTGTAAGTGTTTTACAATATGCCAGTTATGTTACCAAGTGCGAATGAACAAAGAGTTCTGTCTTGCGCCATATTAGCTGCTTAGGCACCCTTTTTGTCTCGCCTGATGTAATCAGAAAGAGACTATGTTATCACTATTTCTGTCCGCCGTATGCCGTATGCCGTATGCCGTATGCCGTATGCCGTCCGCCGTGTGCTAAGAAATACCTTTGTGACGCGATATCTGGAGATCCGTCAGGCCTATCGTGATGGGACTTGGTGGAGGGAAGGGGGGTGGTGCGTTCTGTTGCTGATTGATTTTTCAAGGTCATCGGGGGTCATACAAGGTCATCGGGGTCAAATATGCTTAAAACTTTTGAGACGCGTTGTGACGCGATATCCAGAGATCCGTAAGGCCTATCTTGATGGGACTTGATGTCAGGGAAGGGGGTGGGGTGTTCTTTTGCTGATTAGATTTTCAAGGTCATTGGAGGTCATTCAAGGTCATCGGGGTCAAATATGCGGTCAAATAAGATCCGTAAGGCCGATCTTGATGGGATTTGGTGGAGGGAAGGGGGTGGTGTGTTCTTTTTGCTGATTAAATTTTCAAGGTCATCGGAGGTCATTCAAGGTCATCGGGGGTCAAATATGGGGTCAAATAGATCAGTAAGGCCTATCTTGATGGGATTTGGTGGAGGGAAGAGGGATGGTGTGTTCTTTTTGTTGATTATATTTTCAAGGTCACCAGAGGTCATCGGGGTCAAATATGGGGTCAAATAGATCAGTAAGGCCTATATTGATGAAATTTGGTGGAGGGAAGGGGAGTGGTGTGTTCTTTTTGCTGAATAAATTTTCAAGGTCATCAGAGGTCATTCAAGGTCATCGGGGGTCAAATAAGATCCATAAGGCCTATCTTGATTGGATTTGGTGGAGGGAAGGGGGATGGTGTGTTCTTTTTGTTCTTAATTTTTCGGGGTCATCGGGGGTCAAATATGGGGTCAAATAGATCAGTAAGGCCTATCTTGATGGGATTTGGTGGACGGAAGTGGGATGGTGTGTTCTTTTTGTTGATTAATTTTTCGGGGTCATTGGGGGTCAAATATGGGGTCAAATAGATCAGTAAGGCCTATCTTGATGGGATTTGGTGGAGGAAAGGGGGGTGGTGTGTTCTTTTTGTTGATTAATTTTTCGGGGTCATTGGGGGTCAAATATGGGGTCAAATAGATCAGTAAGGCCTATCTTGATGGGATTTGGTGGAGGGAAGGGGGGTGGTGTGTTCTTTTTGTTGATTAATTTTTCGGGGTCATCGGGGGTCAAATATGGGGTCAAATAGATCAGTAAGGCCTATCTTGATGGGATTTGGTGGACGGAAGAGGGATGGTGTGTTCTTTTTGTTGATTAATTTTTCGGGGTCATCGGGGTCAAATATGGGGTCAAATAGATCAGTAAGGCCTATCTTGATGGGATTTGGTGGACGGAAGAGGGATGGGGTGTTCTTTTTGTTCATTATTTTTTCGGGGTCATCGGGGGTCAAATATGGGGTCAAATAGATCAGTAAGGCCTATCTTGATGGGATTTGGTGGACGGAAGAGGGATGGTGTGTTCTTTTTGTTGATTAATTTTTCGGGGTCATCGGGGGTCAAATATGGGGTCAAATAGATCAGTAAGGCCTATCTTGATGGGATTTGGTGGACGGAAGAGGGATGGTGTGTTCTTTTTGTTGATTAATTTTTCGGGGTCATCGGGGGTCAAATAGATCAGTAAGGCCTATCTTGAAGGGAAGGGGGTTGGTGTGTTCTTTTTGCTGATTAAATTTTCAAGGTCATCAGAGGTCATCTGGGGTCAAATAAGATCTGTAAGGCCTATCTTGATGTGATTTGGTGTAGGGAAGGGGGTTGGTGTGTTCTTTTTGTTGATTAAATTTTTCAAGGCATTACATCCCTTGCATTAACTACAATGCATACCTCTGTGACAGTGCTACATTGTATCATATGTTTCATCATCATTTCTTTCAAGTCACTTTTGATGAACAGGCGAGACGCGCCGTTCGAGAACCGCCTTGTTTGACAAGTTGACACTATCAATCTCGACACTTTCCACGCGACAATTGGTTTTGCCAAATACAAAACAGATTTTTCAGAAACCTTTCCCAACTTTCAAGCACTATCTCATGGATTACTGAACCAATACTAGGCATGTTTGTACCTATTTCAATGCATTTGTCATGTTGATTCAAAATATGGTAATTTAATTCAATAGTGTTGACATTTTTGAAACATTTTGTGAAATGTTGGAATACCGTCTGCAGACGCCTGCCGCATGGAAAAAGGTTAAATTTTCCACCAATTATAAATTGCAAATTTTTCTCTTTTTCTTTCAGAGTTTGTCCCATTTTCCAGGTCTCTAATGTGACTGGTGAGAATCTCCATTTACTCAAGATGTTCCTTAATCTGTTATCAACAAGGATTACTTTTGATGAAAGGGAACCGGCAGAATTTCAAATCGATGAGACATACTCAGTTCCGGTGAGTATCAGGCTTCTTGTCGGTTTTGAGGTGTATTTTGTCTGGGGTCCTGGATGTGAATAGATGTGCTTGAACACCCAAAGTATGTGAATTTGAAGGCTGAAAGGCCTCTAGTTTTTGTCATAGAGAACTATGTTTTGTCATAGAGAATCCCACACAGTTTCTAATTTTGGAGGATAAAGGGTTTCTTTGCAGACCCACTTTTTTAACACTTTCCCCGTGGCTATTAGTTTTACCATTTCAAAACAAGATTTTTTTTCAGAAACCTTTCTCAACTTTCAAAGCCTATTTCAAGAATGACTGAACCAATACAAGATACTAGGACTGTTTGTACTTATTTTAATGCATTTCTTGCGGTGATTCAAAATATGGTAATGACATCTTATTATTTTGACATTTTTATAAACATTTTGTATTTCCCCAACAGGAACCCTAATAAGTACTGTATTATTTGTTTATATCACTAGAGATAATCTTTGGTTTGTGGTCCTCCTTGATACTGTAAAACCAGAAATCTTTGCGAGCATTTAAATTTCGATAATTTCGCGAGGAGCACTTACTCGCAAAATATTTCATGCCACAAATATTTTCCAATCTATCTTGTAGCCTGCATTGCAAAGTTAAGTCGTGAAATTATCATGCAGTGAATTTTTAAACTCACGAACATTTCTAATTTGACAGTAGATTTTTTCTTAGTTGTTAATCATACCCAGCTCACCTTGTTTTTCTTGAATTATACATTTATTGTGAATTCTGTTTTATTTTTCATCTACATCATTGTAGGGAGTTGGCACAGTTGTATCCGGAACTACATTCAAAGGTATAATCAACATCAACGACACGCTGTTATTAGGTCCCGATGGCCAGGGAACCTTCATGCCGGTGATTGTCAAGAGTATACACAGAAAACGTATGCCGGTCAATACGGTCAAGGGAGGACAAACTGCATCGTTTGCCTTGAAGAAGGTATGTATGATGGGAACCTACTTACCCTTTTGATATAATACACAGTTTAACAAAAATAAGTTCCCCTTTAGATTAGGGTAAATTAAAAAAATAATTTGTCTCAAAGCTCCTGCCACGTGAGTTAATTGATGCGCGTTAGAAAAAAAAATAAAGTCATGAATATCGAATCGATTTCATGGGCAGACTATCTTTCGAATCAGAGTGCTCAGTTCCAATAAAGGAAGAGCTATATAAAAATTCAAAGTTTAGACCTTCCGAGAAAGGGAGTCGTTACTCTGAGTTTCATGCTTAACGCAAAGGGAAAAAAAAGAAAAAAAATACAGATTTTTCAGATTTTCATTGATCACATCATTTTAAATGCAAAAGTTCACTTTTACAAGGATTTCAATATTTTATATTTATAATAAAATGTTAAAAAAAACTTTAAAAAAAATCGCATTCCGCATTAGGTTTTGAAAAACTGAAGAGCTTTGAGACAATTTTTTAAAAAAATAACCTTATGCCTGATATTTTTTAAATGAGTTACTCCATCAAAATGAGTTTTGGCACAAATAATGTACATGTGCACAGCAACGCTAGAGCGGGCCTATAGCTACGCAGGTGTTGTAATGCTTGAACACCACACATTTGTTGTACTGTTAAGCGCTGTGGTACCATTGTATAATGTGTAAGAGCGCTATATAAATGCTCATTGTTATGTTATGTTATGTTATGCTTGATTGAGCACACATTGACTAGAGGAATACCTCATTTCAAAAGGTGAAAAATGCGGTATTCAAGCAAAGACCCTGGTTTAAGACCGTGGTTCAAGCTGCTAAACCACCCTCCTCCAATACATCATTTAGAAACTTTTGAATTCGGGTATTCCTCCATTCAATGTGTGCTCATTCAAGCATTACAACACCTGCGTGGTTGTAGCCCCGTTCTAGTGTTGCTTTGCACACGTTCATTATGTGTGCCAAAACTCGTTTCGATGGAGTAACTCATTTGAAATATCAGGCATAATCTTAAGGGGAACTTATTTTTGTTGAACTGTGTATAGTATTCTCTTGGTCGGTCATCCATGTTTGCTGACCCCATTGCTGAAAAATTACCGCAGATTCGGTATGATGCACCGGAGACACAATATTTTGCGATGTGGTTGAGCTGTTTAACTTATCTTTTTATGAATAAAAATATCATATTTGTGATTCAATTCATATTAAATCTAAAAACAAACCATTAATTTTGATTGTCATACATAATATATTGTTTATATATGTTCAAGCATGTCACTATAGTGCAGTCGGTTCCAAATTAGTAGGTTTTAATTGTCATATGTCTTTGGAGTTGCCATAATTTTGGACTTAGAATATTTCTAACTATAGACGGTTACCCTCTATGTTCTAACCCAACTTTTACAAAAAGAAATAAATCAGTTGAAAAAGTGGATTTATAAAAAATTATAAAAAACATGTGATTTTTTACCAAAAATGTGATTTTCACGAGTTTGGAGGTAAAAAATCATGTTTTTTGGCACTTTTTGGTCTATAATTCAAAAAATAAATAAGATAATAATCAACAGCAGAAGATGCCTCCTGGGGAATTTTATTAGGATTATAATAAAACTAGTATGACAAAATTTGACAAAATATATTTTGAGTTATCGTGCAGGAACCTAAAATGGGTCAAAAACATGTTTTTTATAATTTTTTCCAAAATGGTCAATTTCATGTTCATGGTTGGATTCATTGAACCTTTTCCAAGAAAATGTATACTTTTATATACTGTAAAAGTAGAAATTTTCGTGAGGTTTTAATTTTCGCGAATTTCGCGAATCAATCCTCATCCGCGAAAATATAAACTCGCGAAAATTATTGACTTCCATTGACTTATGTTTACAAATGTTGAAAATCACGAAAATAAAAAATCGTGAAATGCCTGTTATGACCATTTTCGTGAAAATATCTTATCGCGAAAATATTGACTTTTACAGTAGATTAAATGAATAATGAAGAAGTTACAGCAGTTTTACGGAGGCTGTACCTGAGAGTCCACACACACCCCCATTAAAGTCAAAGTTAAACATGTGTTTAGCTTAAAACCGTGTTTAAATACGTAAGAGAACACGGCCCAATGTGTTTACTTGGAAGTAAGCTAATTAATCAATAGCATAATCTAAGCAAACTGATCCTTCTTCTTATTACTGTAAAACCCCTTAATTTCGTGAGGGATTTAATTTTGTGAGGGATGTGGGTTCGCAAAATCAAAATACCCATGAATCTAACAATTTTGCATTGAAAGTAACAATAACATTTCCAGATTCACAAAATTAAATGCCTGCTAAGATAGCACTCATTTTGAATTCGCGAAATAAAGTATCTGCGAAAATATAGTGTTTTACATGTTTTTTTTGTGTTTCCTTGATACTTTGAAAATAAAAATAACAACTATTATATTATCCCTCTAAAACTTTTCTACAGCAAATCAAGAGATCTCATATACGTAAAGGGATGGTGATGGTGTCCCCTAGTCTGAAACCTCAAGCATGCTGGGAATTTGAAGGAGAGATACTGGTCTTACATCACCCAACTACGATAAGCACTCGGTACCAAGCAATGGGTAAGTTACAAATTTGTTTTCAATAAGAAAAGAAGAAAAAATGTTAAAAGAGCAGAAGAGTTGCAGAATATCATAAGTCAGTAACCTCAAGAAGAAAAAAGAAATGACCATGAGCTTAGGCCAACATTGTTGTATTGGCGTAACCCACCCGACCCTAGTTTACCCCCCCCCCCCCCCCCCCCCCCGACCATGACTTTTTTTGTGCAAAAAAATTATTAAAAAAAATCTTTGGTGCTCCTCTTCAAAAAGGAATACAATACACAGCAAATATGATGATCTCAAACGGCTTCGTGATATTTTGTGATTAACTTAACTCTGTAAGATCAAATTTAGTAATTTATAGTAAATATACAATATAAAAAAATATTAAAAACCTGCCCACCCTACCCTAATTTTATGTTACACAAAACAAAATGTGTTGGCCTTAGTTGATGGTAGGAACCCTCTAAGGATTCCTATCAGGACTAAAACTTTCAGTTAGGCAACAAAAAACCACAACACCTTGTTCTATCGGTCGATATATAGTGATTTGTATTGTTTTTATATTACAGTTCATGTAGGTAGCATAAGACAGACAGCGTCTATCATATCCATGAGTCAAGATCATCTGAGAACCGGTGACAAGGCGTTAGTCCGTTTCCGATTCATCAAGAACCCGGAGTATCTCCACTCTGATTCCCGAATGGTTTTCAGGTAAGGCAGCCATGTTATTTAGACTGAATCTTTCGTGCCAAGCCAAGCCCTCTGTGATTTTTTGGACACATTGTTAGACGAGAAGGTGACAACTTGTAATCGTGGCAGTCCTAAACTCCGCTGGACTGATGGATTTTAAGGAAGCAACAGGTTTATCTCTTATCTCTGCACATCACATGTCACAAAATAGACAACAATGGCACTCCATCATCAATAGGGTCACAAAGAATCAGCCATGTTTCATAGAACACAAACGGCTGCAACTGGTAGGCACAAACATGTGTGAGAAAATAAAGAATTGCCTACACCTTTAGTCTTGCTTATTTGCTAACAATCTTATTTATAATCCTAATACTTTCAGGGAAGGAAGAACTAAAGCAGTTGGCAAAATCACCAAGATCTGTCCCCACACACCATTCTCAGAGCACAGACAGAAACACAAAATGGGAAAAGGTCGAGGGCAAGGTCAAGGCGGGGGGCCAAAACCACCAGACAACTCCCAGGGGGCTTCCGGGGGAAGCTGCGGTTACGGCAGCAAAGGAGGAGGGAGGAGAAGCAGACACAGAAAGGCTAAAGAAGTGGAAGAAGCAGCAGTCTCTGCAGCAAACTTGGAGAACGTTGAACCAGAGAAGAAACCGAGCAGATTAACGTTACAGAGATTAGACTTGAAACCACCTAACGAATAGATTATGTGTAATGTAATTAGATAATTAAGTAAATAATGATGATATTAATTGTAAATAACACAGACAGGTTTTCCACGTCTTCTTACCGGTAATTGAAATGGACAGAGTGCACATTTTAAATCTTATCATATCTTATCTTATCAAGACTACTCATATTTCAACCCAATATTGTGTAATTTCTCTTGCCTTTGCCATACCGTCATTGTGTTTTTTTCGTTAGGTTATTTTTGCTGTTTTTAACCAGTTTTAAACAATATCTCCTCTTGTTAGATTGGTGTTGCTTTGCGTATTCTTTTAAAAGTTATACTTTTTTCGCACATTTTCGGTGCAAGAAAAGAGCAAAATACAAAATTCTCTGTGAAAGTTTAAAGTTCCATAGAAGTAAATCGTAAAACTGGTGTTTATGTAGTGAGTGAGACATTCATAAGATATTAAAAGGAATGGCACTCTAAATTCCTTATAATTCTCCATCAAACTAATGAATTCGTAACTAAGATAACGAGGGCTCAGAAACACAAGGCCTCATCTCCATTTTTCAAAAATGAGATTTTGGTATCAACATTTTCAGAAAGAAATTCTCTTTCCAATAACACACAGCCTTATCTCCATAACACAACCCCTTTCAAAGTCATAGACAGTATCACAAGGCCTCATCTCCATCTCCCCAATGTGTTTAAAAAATCTTCAATAGTCTTTTTCTCAAAATTGTCAAAATGGAGAATAAGGCCTTGTGTTTTCTGTGCCCTTTAACTCCATAACACAACCCCTTTCAAAGTTATAGCCAGTATCACAAGGCCTCATCTCCATCTCCCCAATGTGTTTAAATATCTTCAATAGTCTTTTTCTCAAAATTGTCAAAATGGAGAATAAGGCCTTGTGTTTCTGAGCCCTTGATAAGACATGAATGGAGTACACCACTGATGCACTGTGGGATATCACGTCCGGTAAAAGTTTATCACAGCTATAGTTCCTTCTTTTGGTACAAATTGAGCGGTGTTGATACACTTTTCTCAATTCTATCAATTACTTTTGAGTATAATACATTTTTATGAGTGTGTGCATTTGAAATCCAATAAAAAAGCACAATGATTTGAACATTTTGTAGTTTTAAATGACTGAAATTGGGATGAGGTCCGCCCTGAGTTTTGGGATGTTACTGAAGTGCCGAAATCACTACATTATTTTCATCGCATAATATTGAAAAATCTTTATGCTTTAAATGTTGATGTTTTGCGGGAATGTCTCAAAAATAATCTCTGTAAATGTCATAAAAGGACGTATGGGATAACTTTAGTTAGAGCTGATTGTTTGACCCCTACTTTGCATGTAGGTCTATGGGGAGTGCATTGGTGGTGTATACTATGCTATTAGAGTTATTATAATACACCAACCTGGACTGGTCACCAGTTTTTATCTTTCACGTTTCAGGAACTGTGCATTGAATAGCATACCACTATGTACTGCACTCATTTTAAGGGAACCTGGACATGTTTTTATTCTTTTCCAATTTTGTTTAGTTGCTATTGTGTGTTTTATTATTATTTTTGTTGATGCATAAACTCTTCAAAGAGAGCTCAAATATTGGCAAATGCCCAACAACGATCTGGAAAACTTGTTGCTGTTTTAGCTAGACTTTGACACCTCTGAGTATGTCTCAGTATTCATATTTATGTCAGTTACAGATGGAACAAGTGAAATAGCATGAAAGCAGTGTGAACACTAAATGTGTACTGCCAGTCATGCATATATGCAACTGGATTCTAAAGCTGACTGTGGTTGTTACAATATTAAAGGTAGATGACCCGATCACATTTTCGTAACACAGAATTATTTCAAACATACGGAGATTTTCATATCATATGAAAGCTCGTATTTTCCTCATTATCATACTGAAATTTGACGACCTAAATCGGTATAATTACGGAGAAATCGATGAAATAACGTCGAATTACCGCGAATGGTGGTAACCACCGATATAGTTTGTGTACTACTCAATGGGTACAGTTCACAGCATCTTGTGCGTCTAAAATAAGAACCATTAGAGCTATGCAACTTAAACTTTGGAACACAACTTTTTTAAGGATGACCTTTCATGTAGAATAGAAAACTTCCAAGTTGAATCCAAGTTGAAAATCGGAACATCTACCTTTAAACAATTCTATTTTTGAACAAGGCCAATAATATTTTGTTAACAAATGGAAAGTTTGGCAAAGTAATCATGTGCAATTGCATCTTGTTGTTGTTAAAACCTTCTTAATCATAAATCTCTATAATTTGATCAGTTCCAAATTGGTGAAGCCTCATTACAGCAACGAATTAATACAGAAGAACACTGGGGTGCAAGAAGGCAAAAAGTGCACTGTGCATCATATGTGTGACACGTACGTGCAGCCCAAACCGTGTGCATGTGGTCATAACCGCGTCTGTACGCTTGGATTACTTTTGCGCGCAGAGAGATAAAAACCAAAAATGTCTCGCCAATTTGGAACTGATTAAAGTACAGTATAAAACTGTGATTGATATTTTTCAGGTGACTTTTTAAGTCGGCCTCACGTAATTAATTACTAAATCGAGTATCCCTGATAAAGCATTACTGATGTTATGGTGATACCTATGAGTAAGTATTCCAACTTGGAAACTTTGTCCACATTTTGAAATAAATAATTGAAAGCAACGGTTTTACTTAAAAAATCGGACGGGATTTGAACCCCATGACCTTTCAGACTCAAAGCAATGTTATACCACTAGACCAGCTAGGCTGTCTGTGTCGACATTGCGATTTTAAACATAAAAGAAAGAGGTAGGGTTGCCATTTTGTGTATTACAGAATAAATCTGCATAACTCATATAAGGCCAAAAAAAAGAAGTTATGTTGTCCTCGACCGCCTGCGCGTCAGATTTAGGGCCGCTCCGATTTGTTTTTTAAAGAATCAAAAATTTATTTTTTCTTCAGATTTTTTTTTCTTCAGATTTTTTTTTAAAACAGTGTTAAATGGCATTGAATATTAAATTAAGTGTTTATAACATATATGTGCAAGTCTTATAGTGATTTCAACTTCTTGTTGGCTGAACTTTGAGCTTCCGCTGGTAAAAGAAAATTAAAAAAAAAAAAATCTGCCCGCCCGCCCCTCCTCTCTGAAGCTGTGGAGAACAAAGTAACAATTTTTTGTTGGCCTAATAGAAGTCTTTGCACTAGATTAATTTGTGATTACTTACTCCCAGGTAGAACTGATGTTAGTGTCTCGAGTGATTTTGTACATTTTTTACCAGTATTACAAAAAACTGTTGTGGTTGCATTGCTCAATATTAAATTAGCCTAGAAAGGTTGTAACCCCCTGGGTTGCTGTTCACATTTTACATGTGCTTAACTGACAGGCTTAACACTCTCCATGCGGCAGTCGTCTGCAGGCAGCAGTCCCCAAAATACACAAAATGTTTCAAAAATGTCACAATTATTGAATTATATCACCATATTTGGAATCACCATGAGAATTCTATTAAAATAAGTACAAACATGCCTAGTATTGGTTCAGTAATTCTTGAGTTAAGACTTTGAAAGTTGGGAAAAGGTTTCTGCAAAAAATCTATTTTGTATGGTAAAAGTAATAGCCGCGTTGAAAGTGATAATGTATATCAGATTGTCTCAAACTGTTGTAGATGCTGGGTAGCTTTTCATGGCCTACATTTTTCAACTATTGGATCTCCTTGTGTAAAGTAAAGTATCTCTGTTGTGCAAGAGACTCATTTTACAATATAGGTGTGTTCATACCGTGTCCTGTCGCTGGACATCAGCTGATGTTGGTCAATATCGTTGCTCAAGTTATCCTCTGACGTTGAAGAATGCCCAGCGACGGGAGGGAAATACTCTGTGGGTGTCTTGCTTTTTTACCACGTTTCTGTTTGGCTCATTAATTATAGGTATGTTTTGTTAAATATCATATACAGGCCTGGAAATAGCACCCTCGAACCAGCCCACTGTGGGTAACTATTGAGTCTGGGAGGTCAAGTACCTACCCGACCGGTGGCTAATCATTCTCAAACTCGATGGAATTTCTGTGAGTTGCCTGCCCGACTGGCTGGTTGAGATAAAATCATGAAGTTCCAGCCCTGATCATATGGACAACTTCTATTACAACTAGAATATGATGAACTCTAGCCCCCTTGAGGTGACACAAAGAATATAATCATTACAGTGGGAGTGTTTATTAAGTATAACTTTGTGTGAACAATTGTACACTAAATATTGTGAAAGACCAAGACAGCACTCAAAAGGAGGAAATAGCGCCCGTGAACCCGCCCACAACTTTTGTGTCTGGCAAGTGAAGTACCCGCCCAACCGACGGCTAAACATTCTCAAACTCTGTGAGTTGCCTGCCCGACTGGCTTGTTGAAAATAAATCTGAAGTTCCAGCCCTGATCATATGGATAACCTCTATACAACCACTAGAATATACCGAAGTCTAGCCCCCTTGAGGTGACACGAAGAATATAATCATTAAAGTGGGAGTGTTTATTAAGTATAACTTTGTGTGAACAACTGTACACTAAATATTGTGAAAGACCAAGATAGCACTCAAATTTTATTTTATTTAAATCATGTTTTATTCAAGGTATTTGATGTTTTATTATGACTATATTTCTTTTTGATTTTAAGTGTTTGAAAGCTTAACTCAATTGTATAAAAACCTAATGTAAATGATTCTGTTGAGATAATTATGAATGATTCTTAGGTGTGATTGGGTTTTTTAAACTTTTGTGGGCAAAATTGTATGTATCAACTTGGTCTGTGCACTCAAATAGTAGGATGGGGGCTTGTGTGGTACTTTTTTGGAATACTTTGTAATAAGACAGAGGTATGATTCTTAGGTGTGATTGGGTTTTAAACTTTTTTGGGCAAAATTGTATTTATCAACTTTGGTTATGTGCACTCAAATAGTAGGATGGGGGCTTGTGTGGTATTTTTCTGGAATACTTTGTAATAAGACAGAGGTATAGTCACTTTCATAATGCTATGGACGAAACTCAAGTTATTTTCCGCGAGAGTGTTTTGTTGTTGTTCGCGGAGCTGTGCCCAGATGCATGAAATCAACTATGTATGTATGCATGCATGTGCAGTGGCGTAGCCAGGTTATTCATATTGGGGGGGGGGGGCGAGAACTGAAAATGAACCGACAAGATTGTTTTGAGTGAAGACATGCGCACAATTTTTTTTGACTTTACACCTATTTTTGGCACGATTGAGGTACGTTTTGGCTCCAAACAAGCTTGTACCAACGAATATTGCATTTAGTTGACTGTTATGCGCGCGAAAATTTTTCATATGTGTACTTTTGACCATCATAATTCCATTATTCCTCTGGTCAAATGAACCGACAGTGCCAATCTCAACCGACACGACGTCAATATTGGGGGGGGGGCGATTGCCCCCCCCCCCCTGGCTACGCCACTGTGCATGTGACATTTCACGATTGACCAATTAAGATGCTCGCTCATTTCTTGAAAGCGTCCAATATGCACGTCCGGATTTATGCATGTATGCATCTGCGCACGCACGTATTGGTATAATTATGCAGGCCTGGACAAAATGTGGAATTCGGGAAGCTCCTTCCTTGGAAATTTGGGTATTTGGAGGGAAATAATTTTGTTTGCTTCCCGGGAAATATACATTTGTCCAGCCTTATGACACCGACTATTACTGCCATAAAGCTAAACAAAGGGGACACATTTGTGTGGCCAACACTGCTGAAGGTATGATGGGGTTTTCTTATATTGAAGGGTTTCTCTGCATTCGGTGGCTGGCCATAAAAGCCTAAATTAGAGGATGTTTTAGGGTGCATTATTTCTCACACACTCTGTAGTTTGTACTTAAAGAGCCAGCACAAATGGGACGCAATTGGCATGAAAACACTTACGATGCATAGTATACGATGACATGCAAAAGGTGCAATGGACCGCTATTCCTGTTGCTGACACAAATCCACAACATGGAAGTTGAAATAGTCGAATGAAACCACAGGCCGGGAATAAATGGGCGATTCATCTAACTCATTGCATCAGAGAAATTTGGGATATATACCAAATGTTTTTATTTTGCCAAACTATTTTCTATGCTGTTTTTATTTTGTCAAACTATTTTCTATGCTTAACTCAGAGGCGAAAGAAACATCATATCGTTGCAAGGACACACTTAAATGAAACAAGTTGCTAATCAAATGTCACGCTTGAATAAAACAGGTTGCTGAATCAGATATCATGCAGGTGTGGAATCTTATTTTTAGACAACGGCTAAAGGAATATCATATCATGAGATCTGTAGGTATTCATGTATTAAGGTCAGCATGGTCAGTAAAGAGAACATCCCAATGAAGAATCACTCAAACACAACATTTCACTTCACATGTGTCATTTTGTGTTCCTTTTCTTTTCTTGTAGTGACATTTGATTCAGCCACCTGTTCCATTTGAATGCCTTCTGCTTCTCTTTGATCTCTTGATAATTGATATGTGCTTCGTAAAGGGTATAGGGTAAAGTCGCCTATTTTCGGTCAGCGCCTATTGTCAGTCACTTCGCCCAAATCGTGTAATGAAAATGACCTCATCGTTATAAACTGACAGCTTAAAAAGCCCCTGCACAGTTGATGCCGGTGTTGCTTTTAAAATGGGGAAGACCGATGCAATTACACGATTTTTGCCAAGTGACCGAAAATAGGCGCTGACCGAAAATAGGCGACTTTACTCTACCTGTGAACAAATATTGAGAATTTTAATTTGTTTCCTTGCAAAGAAGTAATAATTTTATTTTGTCCATCAGTTTATTTAGAAATGTACCTAATGCATATTTATTATTTACCACTTTCGGTTTCATTGATCTCCCAAATTGAAGTTCTGATTGAGATTTTAACCTACATGATTGATTGATTGATTGATTGATTGTTTGAAATCATGTTTGAAAACACATTGTTACGCTACCTCGAACAAAGCTGTAATGAGAGGGCTAGGGCTAGAACTGGGGTCAAGAAATGGTCACCTTCTCTTTGCAAACAGGTCAACATTTTGGTTGAAAGAGGTGGAGGGGAGGGGGACGACTTGCAAAAAACTGTTTTCTATGGTTGAGCCATTATTAAGGGGTCTTTACTGTGTTATCCAGAGAAAAGGCACACAGGGAATGTTACTGTCGTTATTGCATCATGCTATTTCTCTTTTTATTTGAGTTTTATGCAATAAATCTGTTTGTTTTCAAGAAATTAAAACGTCTTGTGTGTCTTACTTTAAACTTCAAGGAACAAGTTCATTAAATATATCTTATTTGTGATAGACAATCATATATATAAATTAAAAAAAGACTTGAGTATCACATATTGCTTGACAGAACTGTTTCGTGAGGGTCTGATAGACTCTCACTCTTCAGAAATAAATGTAATACTGGTGAGCTTGTGTCAAACAAGGTTATTATATACAAAAAACCACTATAATACATGTAAATATGTAAAGCTTGGAAAGTTCAATGACAATCATATATATATTATACATCAATTATTTCAAAACTACGCATCATATTAACATACTCTTGGCGTTTCATTTTTATGTTATAATTTCTTTAGGTAAACTATAATCGAAGCAAGCAACTTGGGATCAATTTGCTGCGTATACTTGTGGAATGCCTTAAACCAAAAATCTGTGCGTACGTCACTGTAATTTTTGTTACATGTGTGTTGATCGAGAATTATTTGTTCTGTAATAATAACAGACATTTTCGAGTGCATTTCAATTTCTCGAGGAGCACTAACTCACGTAAATTTCATGCCGCGAATATTTCCAATCTACTTTATAGCAGTGCATTGAAAAGTCACACAATGTAACAAAGTTTACATTCACAGAATTTTCATGCCATGAATTAGGCCAGTATTGCCAATTCGTGACATTTTGAACTCGCGAAAATTTCTGGTTTTACAGTATTTCAACTTCCCTAATACCAACCAAGCTTATACGGATATTATCAATCTTTCCACCCACCAAATTAGTGTAATTTTGCTCTGGTGAATCAATACAAAGTACCAATGAGAATTCTCACGATCGGTGTGACATCTCAAATCATTGGCTGTTCCAATGAACTTACATGTACCTCCAATTGCAAAAGAGAAAAGATTACTACTGGAGAGATCAATGGGGAAAAAAGGTCAAATGGGTCACACAACTCCCTTATTTTTTCATGATTTTTTTCTTCAAATTTTCAGTATTTCATGAATAACATTTAATTATCTCACATTTCACATAAAAAAGGTTGTCCTTATTTGTTTCACTTTCAATGAAAAATTGATGCAAAGAAATCCACACTGTACTTTGTCAATGGGTCATAATGAAGGTGTCCCTATTGACAGAGCCTGGGGAATGGGTAAGTTCAATTGATGTAAGGCCAAACATTTTTTGTTATGTTGTCCTCCACAGCTATCACCAGCAGAAGCTCATAGCTCAGCCTAAAATCACTCTAAGAGTCGCACATATGTTATAAACACTTAATTTAATATTCAATGCCATTTAAACTGTTAAAAAAAATCTGAAGAAAAAGAAAATCTGAAGAAAAAAAATCTGGAATTTTTTTTTCATTTTTAAAAAAACTGAAGAAAAAAGAAAATCGGAGCGGCCCTAAATCGGACGAACTAGCGGTCGAGGACAACATAACAATTTTTTTTTTGCCTAACCATGAGAATACATGAACTTGACTTAAACCTGAATCACAAAAAGCTTCAATCACTCTCATTTTGGTATTACATATATAATTAGAAAGATTGTTTTTACAACAGGAATCAACAGCAGGTAAAAAGGGTCAAAACAAATCTCGTTTAGCAAGTTTAATAGATCAAGCTTTTGTCAGAAGTGGGGGATCACACTTTGCATTATGTTCCCATCCCTTAACACTTTTGGTTCGGTGATTTTGAAATTTCGCCGGTAATAAATCATCTAAATTTTGTCAACCGCTGACTATATGGTCCACTTTCAGGGTTATGAAGATTAGTTTATGCCCTTGGGGCATAATTATGTCCTTTGCAGTCTTTTAATTGGACCACATAGTGGGAAATAGACACATCCTTAGATGATTTATTACCGGCGAAATGTAAAATCACTGGTCCAAAAGTGTTAAGGGAGTGGGAACATAATGTGCTTAACCAATCAAGTTATACTTGTATCATGTGGTGAGTCAGTGGGGATGAAACTATACAGTGGGGAAAGGGGTACAGATGTGAACTCAAAAATAATTGAACCCGGGTCCCCAGCATGCCTGGCTTGCATGGCGGGTGAGGCTGTTGGCCAGACAGCCACGAGAGGTTGGCTTGCCAATCTGACCTTCTGGTTACTATATATACCAGGGGACGGGGAAGGGGACGGGAAGGGGGAGGGTAGTTGTGGCAGCCAATAGTAGTGTTCTGTGCATCCTGCCGGGTGCTACGAGTCGTTTGATATTGCGGGGCACAGTGGAGTAAGTTACTTGCTTCAGTATACATGTAATTATTGCACATCCATGGAATGCTTGTGGCTCTACATCAGGGCCAGAGTCTGGGTCGGACGGTCGGATTTTTAAAAAATAAAAAAAAAAAAAAAAAAAAAAAAAATTAACAGGGAGATACTCCAAAGAACACGTTTTAAAGATTTTTTTTGATTTTTTTTATTTTTGATTTGATTTTTTTATTTTTTAAACAAGCAGATACTACTCAAAAATACGTTTTCATCTTTCTTTATTGTTATGTGCTTCTTTCAAATTAAAAAAAAAACCACACCTTTTTTTTGTTGTTGAAAAATAGCGACCCTAGATTTCCGAAAATTTGGGTCGGTCGGAAAGGGCAAGTCAACTTTTTGTTGTTGTTGGCCTTAGTAAACCCTGGAACAGATTATGTTCGAAGTCTGACTTGTTTAAAATCCCAAATGGGATCTAACAAAATCAATCAAAAGTCATTAATTTTCAGATACTGCTTACTCAAAGGTAAGTCCTTCAATGTCATGTAGCAACTGTAGCCTTTCATCAAGGCTTTGTGGTGGTAAAACAGTGTGAGCGCCCTCTATAAAATTTGTGGAATACAAAGCCTTTCAGCAAATATTCTCTATGTTATGTTCCGTATTGTTTTACGGAAGATTTCAGCCGGAAAAAATTGCGCTTGCTGATTGGTTGATAATGATGTAATGCTATACCGGGAGACGTCATCGGTGTGTTACGATGACTACAGTGTTTGATTGACACATACTGCTTACATGGTAGAATAGCTATTTGCGCAAAGACGACATCGCTTCGCTCGGCCCTCACATCTTCGGCGCTCGCAACAGCTGGCGCGCTCGACACTCTAGAGGCGTCTTTGACAAAGACTTATAGCACTGCTGCTGATGATGTATATGGAATTAAGGAGAATGATGCAAATGATCAATTTACAATTTTTAACTGATTTTGCATTTTCACTTTAAAAATGGCATTCATAATATGGACATCACATGGTGCCACCTGCCACACACCTGTTAAATAAATTAAACATTTGCTAAATAGACATTGTTAAAATATAAAGTATTTTCATTCAAGGCCCGTGTTATCTGAATTGCTAGCGTCTCCTGCGCCACCTTGAACATCATCATTTTCCCCATTCACTTCCGCATCATCAGATGGCTCCAGAAATGGTGGACCCAGATACATAAGGACGCCAACGGTACCATGGAAGCATAGTCCAGTTGTCATTGGTGGTAGCATACTCCAAGTGTCAGTGTCCGGGTCATACACTTCACCCTTGTCAAGATGATGTCGAAGCTCACCCCCGGTGATGTAAATCTTACCGGCCACAACAGCCGCGCTGGGAGAGTTGCGTTTATATCGCATAGACTCGACTTTTGTAACCTTGTAAGTGGTTGGATCATACAGCTGGACTTCCTTGATCCTACTTGCTCCCAGCAAATAGATGCTTCCATCGATGACAGCCGTGGGAAAGATCTGTCGGTTGAGGCCGGATTGGCTAGGAAGAACAATGCATTCTTTGGTTGCAAGATCGAAGAATTGCGTCACACAGGTTTGACGTGGATGTACCAGCCAGCCAGTGATGTATAGCTTGCTGTTAATCCCTACAGCTGTCATGTTACTTTCCATTTCGTTGGTGGTGCCAAGAATGGTCCAGGTGTCAGCGACAGGATCGTACATCTCAAGTTCTGTCACACCGCAATCATCATTTTCCCCACCGATTACAAAGATTTGTCCATCCAGAGCTGTGGAGGTGTGGTTGAATCTTGGAATGGATAAGTTACTGACTTGAGACCATTTATCAAGCAGAGTGTCATATTTCCATACCCGATTTGTAGCATCTTCTGTTTCTTTTACAAACCCCCCTGTGATATAAATGGATGTGCTTAAAGCTGACACACTGTAATCGGTGGTCTGGAAAGGCAGTTCTGTGAGGTGATTCCATTGCGCTTGAGAGGGGTTATAATATGTAATTTCGCTGCTCCAACTGCGATCTGTTCGCATCCCACCGATCACTGCCAACATTTCTGTGAATGTGGAAAGACGTGGTTTCAACTTTATGTTTCCAAGTTTCTTTGCTTTTCTGACGAGATCTTTAAGATTAGTGGCATCTTTCAGCATTGCCAAAGTCTCTTCAGATGCCTTTATTATGCTATTACCTTGTAGGATATCTTGGATAAGCTTGTCACTAAGCAACGGTAAACGAACCTGTCCAAGGAGCTGGGAGAGTAAGCTGCAGCGCTGGTCTTCATCATGGGCCACCCATTTCATCACTGCCTTGATGACTTCATCTTCATATCTCACTTTCAACTGATCCGCAGCAAGATACACCAGAAGCTGTTCCAACGATGTATCAAGAAAGCTCTCTTCTAAAACAACATCTTGAAACCTATCCAGTGCATACTGCCATGCATGTTCGTATAAATCGCTACAGTCGTGATGATGAGCGAGGTGCGCTGTAGCGAGACAGGTGGCAGGTGTGAGGGCGCTTCTCAGTATGTCGCAGCAAGATGATACTATCTCTGGATATTGCAAGACCTTCCCTGCAGTTAGCAGATCAGTTGCTGCACCAGGGTGCACTTCCAAATGCGATGTGTACACAAAGTCTATCACCGTCTTGAGTGCTGCAGGTTGCACGTCATCCATCACCACTACATCAAGTGAATCCCTTAGGTTCAAGATCGGTATCACATCTTCAATGCTTGCAACTCCATCACTTTCTTCTTGTTCATCGTTCACCAAACGTGAGGGAACACTGGCAAGTTTGTCTTGGAAATATGCACCGCTAGCAGCCAGAACGGCCTTGTGGCATCTGAATTTGACCTCTTGGCAAGACAAAGTAACATCTATGTGCTGACCACTGAGACGCTGTTTGTCGAGGGCTTCTAAGATACTGATGGCATGAGAACTGTGACGTCCTATGATCGGTGCTGTCACTGAGGACAAATCATTGTCTGAAATGGTTGGAGTTTTAATTGCAGCATCTTTGTCTTCAAATATGTCAGATGTGGATTGAGTCATTGGTGATAACTCTGGTTTGGGGTTTGTGTTATTCATTTTGAAATATGGCTGCTTGGTGTTCACATGACACCACTTCGTCAGTGCCTCTGATTGGTCAGTTATTTTGTGTTTTTCAACTGTAAATTAAAAAACAAACAAAAAAACCACCATCATTATACATAAATGTGGACAGAGTTACATGTAGAGCATTTACCTAGGAATGAAAGAAATAATTAGAAGAAAACAACAACATTTGGTGTACATACAGTATACCCTACTTCTGTCCCTACTTGGGGAAGGGAAGCCAGGAGAAGAGATATTGAAGACCTGGTCCATGTATAACCAAGGAGTCTTTGGTCCTATAACAAACGTTTCAATGGGCGTTCTTTGCCCGCGGAGGTAGTTACAGCACCATCAGTTGCCAGCTTCCAGTCTGTTGCATTAGGCCAATGGCAATTAATTCAAAGTTTCCTGATGGCAGCGTGCATGTTCTATTTGCTTCCCGCATCAAATATTTCTTTGTGTTTTTTACCCAAGAAACATAGAAAAATTGCCAAAACTGGATTGGTATCAGTTCCAGATCAAGCAAAATCAAATCATCGAACGGCGACACCTGCCAAAACCCTATGACACCTGTCAAAACCCATAAATCCCTTTTTCCAGCCATATTCCATTATAAGTTGTGAAAGACGAATCACTAACAAAAACGTTTTGTTCCCAAATGCAAAAGAAAAACCAAAACACTTGCCGAATATTAAATTCCACTCAACTTTTTTTTGGGTAGGGGTGTGCCGCCAAGGGTCTCAAAAACTGACCTGAGTGGATTTTATGACGAAAAATAGGGTCTTAGGAACTGATTTTTTCAAAAAAGTAGGTGTTGAGAACTGGCCTAGATTTCAATTTTGATTAGCAAAAACGCAATTTTTTTATTTTTTATGGTTTTAGAATGCAAAATTTTCGAAAGAATTGGGCCTTTGGAACACAAATGTTTTCGTAATTTTCGTAATTTTTGAATTATTTTCAATAAAATTGGGGTCTTAAGAACTGATCCAGGCTCAAAAGGGGGTCATAAGAGCTAGCAGCAGAGGGTGAAAAAGGGGGTCTTCAGCGTGGCACATACCTATACCCTTTTCCAATGTCAGTGCCCCCCGGGGTCACAACCCTCCCAACCCAGTACCAAGTACTGTAGTCATAGTAACATGTAACTCAGTAAGAACTAGTATTTTAATCATGTCCAGTGTTAATTATGACAGATGAATCTGTTGGTCCCTGTTACTATACTAGCCTACTACTCTAGGGCAATCGGATGCACTCTTCTGTCAGCTCAAAGACGCGTTATTTTACTCCACCAATGGCAACAGCACTACCGTGTTTACGCTTAGAACGTGGTCGTAACCATCCAGCTCCGGAACGAGAGCCTGTTTCACTTGAGGGCGCTACAAATTGACAAGTGTGTGTCACAGTGCTGACGTGTACCCATCAATTTGTGCAATCATTGCATTTTTGCTTTTCAACCATAAAAATTAACATCTTAAGAAATTGAGGGCAGCCTAGGTACCAGAACTCTTCACGCTATCTAGTCCGATGATTTCATCTCCCCCTTGACCCCAACATATCTCAATACAGGTCGAAAATTCACCTTTTTGAGCCTATATACCATGCTGGGACTACCATTTTCTAGGTGAGTTTACATCATTTTAATGAATTTTTAGGATAAGTGTGATAATTTTAACGTCAGATATAAACCTTGTATTATTATAGTGATTACCTTTTTAACATTCTCAGTGATAAGAGACTTATCTTATGGTTGTCAATCGGCAAAATAGGGTTTATTTCAATCTTGAAAATTACTGTGACGGGAGGTCATTTCCTTGGAAACGTACTCCCGTTCCAAAAGCCCGCCCTCCATTGAAAGTCCTGTTCCCAAGCCCGCCCTCTATTGAAATATTGAACTTATTCGTCAACCAGCGGAAGACAGACTCTCGTCAATTGAAGCTGCTGCCGTGTACAAAATTGATGGCAGTGCGTCACTAATTAGCGCGCCCTCAAGCCGAATGTGCTCCTGTTCTAGAGTAGACTGGTAGTGCAGTGGTACCATGGCATATTGGTAACAGAAAAAGTGCTGAAAGTTCTTTGCAGCTGACTATAGTATAAAGTGCAACCCATCAATAATTGTAGTCTGTATAGTTTTTCATTTGACATGATTTACTGCTTATTGATGACTATTTGCCTATGTACAAAAGTAACGCTCGGATCATGGGATTTATTGAGAACCGGGAGATACTTTGGGTCTACCGGGAGCTAACTTTTTATTAAATCCAGCGTGGCAGCATTTTCAACTCGAAATTCAATGTCTTGGGCAAGCTTCCCGATCGTCAACGGGAGCAGGTTTGGACAAAATATCAGCGCTCGGTTGTTTATTTTTCAGTATTACCGGGCGCTATGGCAGAAAGACCGAGGGGTAAAAATCGCCCAGCACCCGCTTATCTTGAGCCTTGGTACTTAGGCTACTCATCAGAGTCAGACAGCTAAACAGTCAAAGACAAAGTTGCCGAATTCAGCAACTTGAAAAAATGAGCAACGTTTGTTAATTATTTCCTTGAATTGAGACCCTTCAGAATTTACTGGATATTTAATGAATCAGAAAATAAATCATATAAGCTTAAGTATGACAGCTTTATTGAGGTTTTATACTCACAATATTTCGCTATGATTTCTTCAGCGTCCGTCGATACCGGGTGACGAGCTGCGGTTAACGCAAAAACGCAAAAAGGGTGGTGTGCAACCAATATTTGGATTAATTGTGCTCAACTCAGGTACACAGAGACTTGATTGATACTGCAAGCAGTAAAACTTCTTTGCTGTTAGCCCCACCAGTTATGCACTTATCAATTGCGGCCTTGGGAGATGGCGGGGACTGTACGCGGACGTACACAAAATGTTGCCCGGCTATGCGGGAATGTACAGGGACGTACAAAGTGTGCCCCCGCCCCGGAGGGAACTGCCAATGGATGAAAAGGGGTCTTACAGAGCGGCCAAAAGGCACGAAAAGGGGGTCTTGACAGCCGCACATACCCATATGGCCAATATACATGAGTACCCCCCATAATCTGGAGACTATTGTAAGTTTGCACTAGTGGATTTATGTTCAAATGAGTACCGCGACATGTACAAGTTAATCTAAAGATATGACTTGTTCTTTCCAATTTCTAAATGTTCTTCACTTAATAATGGCTGTAGTCGGGCATGACACACTATGTCCCGGCTGTAGGGGGCCGGGACCGTAGCACATGGCGTACACTCTGTCCCCGCTAATAAAGGGGGCCGGGACTGTAGTGGTGACGTATACAAAATGGTGCCCCCGCCCTGCAGGGACCGTTCCCCGGGACCGTACACGACTGCATGGCCTGTTCAAGATTTTATCTGCATTCACTGAGATTAATAAGGCCTCCAAACAATTCACTATAGAAGTGTTTATGTGTAATCTGATCTTCACTGTGTCAAATGGATCACGCTTGTGAGTTCTGAAACCCAATCGAAATGATACTGAACCATCACACCAAAAGGTGCGTGATCCAGTTACCAGGGGTTATATAATCACTTCGATAGTGAATAAACATTATGTTTCCTGTCCCTGCATGCCATCGCCAATTTTAGATAAAGTCACTACCAGTCTGCTCCGGAACGGGAGCGCGTTCAGCTTGAGGGCACGCCTAATTAGTGACGCAATGCCGTCAATTATTTATACGGCGGCAGCATCAAGTAAAAGATAAAACCATTAGAATTGTTGTTGTTTTAAGATGCCTTAGAAGACTTAGCGGTACACCATTTGATTTTCAGGGGGGAAATGGAAGTTTGGGTCGCGCTATTTCCCCACCTGCTGTAATAAATAAAAAATAGGGACAGCGGTCCCAAATAGGTCGTCCGTTTATATGGGTAGATTAAAAACAAGGTGGATCTCAAACCACAGGCATCTAGAAAGAAAGAGGTTAGACCACTAGCGGATCCAGGATATAAAAAATAAAATAAACATCCTGGAGTTTGGTTGCAATTGTACTTCACCTGTTTAAATGTAATTAATTTTACATATGCAGCTAATTTCACATCTTGACCTCATATGTCCTTTGACCTTGGTATGTGACCTTTGACCTAATTAACATATGAATGTTTCCATGTTGCATCCGTGACCCAAGTTTGGTTGCAATTGGTCATTGTATGGAAAAATGAACAAGAGACAAAAAAAAATGAACAAGAGACAAAAAAAAAGTGTACTAAATTTTACATCTTGACCTCAGATGACCGTTGACCTTTCTATGCGACCTTTGACCTCATTAACATATGCGGGTTTCCATGTTGTATCTATGACTGAAGTTTGGTTGCAATTGGTCATTGTATGGAAAAGAAATGGAAAAATGTAATCAATTTTACATATGCAGCCATTTCTACATTTACATCTTGACCTCAAATGACCTTTGACCTTGGTATGTGACCTTTGACCTCATTAACATATGAAGGTTTCCATGTTGTATCTATGACCAAAGTTAGGTTAATACAATTGGTCATTGTATGGAAAAGAAATGGACAAATGCCATCAATTTTACATATGCAGCTTGACCTCGGATGACCTTTGACCTTGGTATGTGACCTTTGACCTCATTAACATATGAAGGTTCCCATGTTGCATCTATGACCGAAGTTTGATTGCAATTGGACATTGTATGGAAAAGAAATGGAAAAATGTAATCAATTTTACATATGCAGCTATTTCTACATTTACATCTTGACCTAAGATGACCTTTGACCTTGGTATGTGACCTTTGACCTCATTAACATATGAAGGTTTCCATGTTGTATCTATGACCAAAGTTTGGTTACAATTGGTCATTGTATGGAAAAGAAATGGACAAATGTAATCAATTTTACATATGCAGCCACTTTTACATATACATCTTGACCTCGGATGACCTTTGACCTTGGTATGTGACCTTTGACCTCATTAACATATGAAGGTTCCCATGTTGCATCTATGACCGAAGTTTGATTGCAATTGGACATTGTATGGAAAAGAAATGGAAAAATGTAATCAATTTTACATATGCAGCCATTTCTACATTTACATCTTGACCTAAGATGACCTTTGACCTTGGTATGTGACCTTTGACCTCATTAACATATGAAGGTTTCCATGTTGTATCTATGACCAAAGTTTGGTTACAATTGGTCATTGTATGGAAAAGAAATGGACAAATGTAATCAATTTTACATATGCAGCCACTTTTACATATACATCTTGACCTCGGATGACCTTTGACCTTGGTATGTGACCTTTGACCTCATTAACATATGAAGGTTCCCATGTTGCATCTATGACCGAAGTTTGATTGCAATTGGACATTGTATGGAAAAGAAATGGACAAAACAAAAAGTGTATACCAAATTGTAACAAAAAGTGTATACCAAATTGTAACAAAAAGTGTATACCAAATTGTTGACACACACACAGACTACACACGAAGGATGCTGCCATAAGGTCTCTTCCTACGGACGACCTAAAAAAGAGTAATTTGATAAATTGGCTGACACCCTCTGGCCCATATTACCTGCCCCTCACCTGTCCTGTTGCAACACACATCCCTCTAAAGCCAATGTTGACCCTAATGATAAAAGTTAGTAATTCTGAGTGGCAGTGTTTATGCAATTTTAACCTTATGACAGCAAAGTTAGGCAATTTTGATCCTTTGATGGCAGTGTTAGGCAATTTTGACCTTTACTTTGGAAAGGAAAGTGAGGCAATGTTGATTTAAGACAGGAAAGTAAGGCTGTTTTGACCCCTTAGACAGCAAGCAATGTAAGGCAATTTGATCCAAGTGAAGTTTTCTCAACTCTTTCCGACGGCTTCTCACACTCCTCGTATAAATTTCGGCTGTCCCATGCTTTTGGGTTGATCAATTACTGACATTCCTTGTCGGCTCTCACATGACCACCCTACCAGGTCAGAGGTCATTGTTGCAGTTGCCAGACCAAGACTAATGTGATAAGTCAAAAAATCGCGCTGCTCCAAGGTTAGTCCAGTATAAGATGTATAGCCTATTCTCATTATTTTTCGACTGGATTATTTACTTTCATGAACATTTCCTTAGTTTTTGTGAAGGAAAATCCCCAAAATATGAAATTTATCATCAAGCTCTGTAACTTTTGAACTATGTGATGTATATAAAAGTAAAAATTATAACGAGGGTAAAACCATCCAATGGAAGAGTGCTCAACCCTAAAGGGGAGCCTTAGTAAACAAAAATTTAAGATTTGATTTTACATTGCTTTACAATACTGTTTCGTGGGGGCCTGAGAACAGACCCTCACTCCTCAGAAGCTAGATGTTTAATGGTAGTGTCACACAATGGTACATATTATAATACATGTTCACAAAAAGTGATTAATATATGTCAAAGATTATGTCAAACAAGTCAAGTGGAGAAAGTCATGGTAATGTCAAAAGTCAAGTGAAGAATAAATCCATTGTTGTGTTAAAAAGTCAGTTGCAGACTATATCCATGGTTACGTGTATGTCAAATGTCAAGTGATTAGGCCAAGTATAAATAAATAACATGTTTATCGTCCCCACCAATTATTTATAATATAATATTGTGTTGTTATTTTTCTTTTCTAAAATAACAATTATAACAATTGATAAAGACGACCAGCATGCCATTCACCATATTTGGCCTTATAAATTCATCTATTGGTATAATTGCTCAACAAGTGTTTTTTTCTGTGTCGACAAGCACTGGTGAGTTCATTTCTTTTGTTGAGCGAAGAGAGGTGTGGTTTATGTATAATGAAGAATTTTTCTTCAAGACATAAGTTACAAGTTTTACTAATTGTAGAGTATGGCTTAGCTCTGCTCAATATAGTCCATGTGATGGAATGCTGTATTTGTTTGTCCTTTAGTTTCCAAACATATTCACTTAAAGTTGTTGCATTTACATCGAAATGTAAGTATTGTAAAGCAATGTAAAATCAAATCTTAAATTTTTGTATATAAAAGTATACATTTTTGAAAAGAAAATGAGTTGAAGAATCTATTTTTTGAATCAAATTTTCCTAAAAAATGCATATTTTTTGGAATTTTGACCAACAAAATCATTTTTTGGTAAAGAATGCCGAAATTGCACCAAAATCATCTAAAGACACTTCTCTATGAGCGTTTTTGCATTTTTGAGGTAAAAAAATCAAATTGTTGGCACAGACCTAGTCTAAGTTAACAAAACAACACATTAACAAAATATCCTTGTATTCCACACCACTGTGGATAAGGTTTAATAGCTACTTTCTTTTTTAATACACAGTTTAGGCAATACATGTATACATAGAGGTGAAGTACAGTCACATCATGCAAGCAATAATAAACAAATCAAAATAAAATAATCACTAGTGTGTCAAAATTATGTTTCTTGGGTTTGTTGTTGTACACTAAACAAACAAGTTTTTATGCCTTATGGCCCAATTATATATACACAGGTTGTGTGAAGATGAGTACACACTTCAATTGCAGGTGTGTGGTGGTGGAAATTCTTGGAAATATCTTGTTTAGTACCCTGTGACATCATAAAATGACATTGACCGCACAGCTTTAACCATATTTTCATGGTGCAACAGGGCACCACTTGTTTTGTAACCCGTAACATACTAGAATGGAATAAATGCTATACTACTTCATAGCTTGAAGCTTATTCCATAGTGTAAATGGGTCGCCACACAAGATATTGACAAACCTTTTGTTGACTCAGCTTTAATTGCTGGTTGAAATGTGCTTAATTTATAAATCCTTAATCAGTGACTGACCTGAGAAGAGTTTCTTCTATAGTTTCATCAGTACAAAATTTAGCCGATACAAAGTGTACATCACCGTTACAGTCCCGGCCCCCGGCTATCAGTCCCGGCCCCCATAGCCAAGACAAAGTGTAGGCCATTCCTCGGCTCATTTTTTCAGTGATGTATGTCCCTGCTAGCTTTGTATGTCCCCAGACACGCCCCCGCATAGCCAGGGAATATTTTTTTGTACATTCCGACATGTCCCGAGTTCCCCTGGAGCCAGGGTTGCAATTGATAAGTGCATTAATGATACATCCAGCACTGATGCCTACATGGCAAAGCTGATGATTTAAACTATACAGATGATATGTGCTACATCTGCTGTAAGACCTTCTACAAGCTAGAGCTGATCATTTAAAACCCCAGGTACTGTCTTTAAGATACAATTGCTGAAGTAACATCAAATACAAGCAAGAGCTGATAATTTAATACCCAGATGATGTAAACAACAATTGCTGTGGATCTTAAAACAGGCTACAGCTAAGGATTGTAAACCCAGGAGTTAACCCCCCTGAGAACTACCTACCGATTGGTCAGAAAGATGGATACATCATTTATTGCACCAATTAGAGACATTGTTAGAATAATTGTATCCCTGATAAAGATTGGGAGTGAAATATTGTAGAAGCCGAATTCAATTGGTTATTCCAACGAGTATATCTTGACATTAACCAATCATACACATTGTTAAATAGGCAGGTAGTGCCCAGGGGGTTAAAAGCTACGTCTGATGTCCAATCTTCTACAGGAAAGAGCTGATGTCTTTGTCACAAACCACGTAACCACGCAGACGATCAGTCACTGTACACAATTCTTACTATATCTATACATTTTGTATTATATCTTTTTTACAATGCTAGCACATGTGTATAATAAGGCTATGATAAACATATTTGTATGGTGGTGGTATTTGAAACTAGGATAACTCACCATTTTTCAAAATGATAGCGGCTGAAATCATTTGAAAACTTAGCAAAAATGGCTTAAACCAGATACTGTGCCTTACAAGGGCATCAGATCAGGTCTCCTTCAGACCACCACACACAGCTGTTTGATCCCACATAATGTGTCCGTTTTATTCAAATACCTGAATATACTGGCCATCTTTTGTAGAAATTTCAGAACATTTGTTGGTGCCATTTCTGAGAAATAGAGCTTTGAATATTATTATTTACTATAACAGCGCCCTCATCGGCCACATTTCCCATAAGAGTTACATGTAAAATGTGTGTAAAGTAGAAAACGCCGATAATTTAAAAATGGCTCGAACAATTTTCGCGAAATTTGCCCCGTATACTTGTATTCATTAGCGCTACCTAATTCAGGTCAAACCATAACTGGGCCACTATGTAATCTTTTTTTATTCCATCATTTTAATTATAAATTGGACAGTCAAACAGCCGTGTCGGGTCTCCTTCAGACCACCACACCTTGGATTCTTATTGAACATAATGTGTATATAGCACCAAACTAAACCCACATTACAAACAAACAATATGTGATCTTGGTTGGTATATAACATACACAGAGATATCTTTATACACATTTGAAATTCATGAATTTCACAAGAATATCACATTCATGAAATTAAATGACTGTAGAACAATTTCTTTCAGTGCGTCAATACACTACCTGAATTTGGCCTTGGTGAAATATTCATACTGTAAAAATTGTGTGATGGCAGAATTCTCACAATTTGTATGATGTCAGGGTCAGAAATTCAAAGAGAATCCATTCTCACAAAGAATTCAAGTTGATTCGCGTTGAAAATCTGTCTAACACGTCCACTATTGGAATGGAGGAGAATCCATAGATTCTCAGCAAATCCTGTGACCCTGTGATGTGAATATTTCATGCTTTAAAGGCCTGAGAGCATGAAGTACCAAAGGCCATATTCAAGTTACTATAGTATGTTCAGTGTTGTATTCGGATCTTTTGAATCAAAACCCAATTAACTGCCTATGGCTCTGTAACAATGTACGAATTACAAAAATATTCCTGGCCAATTGTTTGGGGAAACTGAATCAAGGTTTAAAAATGATAACACAAAAATTGATACAAAGCAAAGAAAATAATAATAGACGAGGACAAATTTAAGCCAACCAACTGTTACACAAAATGGAAGCTTATAATTATGTTGATTAATGGCCTGGGAAACCTGTATCGGTTTCCCATTTAAATAGATCCCAACAGTAAAAGCTATCACTGAAAAAATAGACTTACTGCTATATATAAACAACCATATCATTAAAAATAAAATACAATGATTTGATGCTTTTATTAATGTTGGTACAATCGTTCAAGCTCCGCTAGGCTATCGAGAACGGCTAAGCACTTACAAACATGGATATAGAGATTCAGACTCTCTTACTGAGCAATCTGTATATTCTTTAAAAAAAATGGAACCATCCACTAATAACAACCGGAACTACCCATTTGTGTACACGATAAAAACATTAACTTTATTGACATGATTTACATTACAATCAAACATTGTGACATCTGTTTATACAGTAGGCACCCATTCAATCAATTGTGATAATGCGCAGGTGGAGGATACAGAGCTAATTGGTACTACAGTGTGTTCGGTAGTAAATAAGCTTTATTCAGTTTGTTTCTGTGACGAAGACAACTGTCTTACCAGCACTTATTTAATGTTGCATGTACAGCATACACGCTCCAGCTTTGCCTACAGCATACGCACTGTGCCTACAACATTTGCCCTTAGTCTATAATACACATTGAACAAGAAAAAGTGAGTATAAGACTTGCTTATTTAGCACTGAACAGACTACAACGCAATCGGTGTATCATTACAAACTAGTTAGAGAAAGATAGATTAAAGGCTGCTGTTTATCAAATTGATTTAAAGTCGAATAGGAAATATTACCAAATTCATACTAGATTGTGGGACCAGCCATACTTGTAACTACTACTATACACTACTATAATAAAACATACAATATATTAGGCATCAAGACTCTTATATTCTTTTCAATAAGTTTTTTAGATTTATAGGTGTATGTTCCGATCACTTTTTTTGGGCTATGATTTTTTTTTCACATCAAGATTTTTTGATATCAGAAGAATCCCCATATTTGTCTCATTATGTCTGTAAAATCTTAGGGCCCAGAACTGTTCCATTTAGAAATTATAGGCTAAAATGTGGTGAATTACTGACAAAGGTGGTTAACCACCCGTCAGTTTGTGTACTACTCAATGGGCAAATGTATTTTGACCTTGTGCTTCTAAAATTAGAACCATTGCAGTTATGCAACTCTAACTTTGGAATGCAACAATCATCAAGTTGAAAATCAGGCCAGAAATCAGAACACCTACCTTTAAATGTATTATACAAGTAACGGTTCAGAAGGCCCTCATATGCTATAGCTGTCTTCTGCTACTTGTGTGTTTTATCAAAAGTTGTGCCTAAGACTATCACAAAAATGAAACATGGCAGCTGTATATGGCACTAAACCAATAATAGCTGCCGTTTTGATAAACTGTTATTTGTTGTTGAGAGCTCCATATAAACTAACACACATGAAGCACACGGCAGCATGGCACTAAACCATAGCTGCCGTTTTGATAAACTGTTATTTGTTGTTGAGAGCTAACTAACACACATGAAGCACAAGGCAGCTGTTATATATAGATGAGGCTTTCTGGAACCTCACCTCTCGACATTTTGTTTCACCATTATCAATAATCTACACGAGCATCTTATGTACATGGCATCATAAACCAGAGTCCCAAGTAATATGATGATTTGTGGATAGTAACTTCCAATAAAATACAAAACCTTTTTAATTAGGGGTTCTTATTTGGAAAAAAAGAAGAAAATAATAATTTGACATATCATAAAAACATCAATTATCATCATTAGCACACATCCCCTCACTGGATGTTCAAAGATGAGACTGAAAAATATAAACAAAAACATAGAGAGAACTTGTCCATCATTGTAATGATGGCAGCTCTATTGTGGGCTGGGACTCAAGTGTAAATATCTTTACACTCCCAGCACAGAGTAATAAATATACTGTTTAGATGTGTTTCTTTTCTAGACGTAAGAGTAAATGTTGTGTAGCTAATTTTCACTAAACATTAAGAAAATATTTTTTTATAATTTGACAAAACCATGATCTGTGATAATATTATCTGCATATACAATCCAAGATACGAGCTTGGGATGTGTTGCATAATTGCTTCTGCTTTGGTAACCATCCACATCCACATATCTCTATTTGCCTTCCTCTGGGCAGTGACGTAACTTTACAGGCGCAGCATTTAATCACGTGTATGTATCTTCGCCTTTCTACGTGCGTATATACACCAGCGCTTCGATTGGCCGCACACGTTTATGTGCTGCAATTAGTGAATGACGCAGTTATGTCACTGTCTCGTGGTGGATAAATACACTATAGCAAGTCGTTCCATACATAAGAAAAACATGGTTCAACTTTAAGAATACAGGTATATATAACTATGACAACCCACACTGATTTTAAGCCTGGAACATAATACAGTTGGTCATACTGAAATATGGCAGATCACAGTGACCACAATCAAATGAAACACCGAATGGGTTTCACATAAGTGTCACATGGGTATCACATGGGTTTCAGATGAAAGTGGTGGCGCTTTGATCTTTCTGGAAAGGCGCCTTATAAATGCTGATTATGATACATTCATGTGTGTATCACGTTGGTTTTACATGATAATTAGATGCATTTTACATGGATGACCAATGTGACCTACTCCAAAAAACCCTTGAATGTGTCAAATTTCATCATTCTCAAATATGGTTGATGGAAGTTGACCTCATTAACATGCGATTCAGCATAGATACAATATAAAGCACCATACATATTTGAAGATATATGCATTCTCATATTCTGGTTTTGCTCAAGCTGATCACATATAGGGTAAAGTCGCCTATTTTCGGTCAGCACCTATTTTCGGTCACTTGGCAAAAATCGTGTAATTGCATCGGTCGTCGCCATTTTAAAAGCAATACCGGCATCAACTATGCGGGGGCTTTTTAGCTGTCAGTTTACAACGACGAGGTCATATTCATTACACGATTTGGGCGAAGTGACCGAAAAAAGGCGCTGACCGAAAATAGGCGACTTTACCCTAGTAAATATATATAGTTCCAATTCTAAGAGGGTTGGTGTTTTACTGCTGTCCATAGCTATCTCTATCTTTATAGGCCTGATCAAAGATTTGTGTGCAAATATCGGAATAATAGACACCCCTGGTTGCCCTGTTGTTTTGTAAATACCATTATGTTCCCACTCCCTTAACACTTTTGGACCGGTGATTTGACATTTCGCCGGTAATAAATCATCTAAGGATGTGTCTATTTCACACTACTTGGTCCAATTAAAAGACTGCAAAGGACATAATAATACCCCCCAAGGGCATACACTAACCTTCATAACCCTGAAAATAGGCCACGTCAGCAGTTGACAACATTAGATGATTTATTACCGGCGAAATGTCAAAATCACCGGTCCAAAAGTGTTAAGGGATGGGAACATAATGACACTACCCACTCTTTGTGTCTACCGCTCTATTCGAAAAGGCTTATACGGATAGATCAAAAATCCATCTCTCACTGAAACAGCAAACTAGAAATCAGTTAGCTTGCTCTTGGCAAGGCATGCAATTATTAGTTCACATCTATTTCAGGCAGTACTCGGTTCCCTACAAAGCTTTTAAAACTAAAAGATGCTCAAAGTTGTGGAATGATTAATATGCTCCAACAATCTTCACTTGATCTTGTTCCGAAAATTGTGCTCATTAATGTATTGTACTCTGCAAGTCCACTCATAGCAAACATGCACACACACACCCCCACACCAAGTTATATATTAAAATCAAGTGTTACTTTGAGCAGCTTGAACTGACAAAAGGTATGGGAGGAACAAGGGTATATCATAGGTGTAATTCCTTTTTCTTATGAATAAATAAAAGTCTCACAATTTTCAGACATTTGGTACGGAACATATACCTGCAGTGAAACACCAACCAGATGACGCTGTTTTACACATTGAGTACCCCTTTGATCAATCAACCAATCGTAAAATATTTCCCCGGACTGTTAGAGGATAAACATTGAACTGAACCATTCACAGCAACCTACTCGACTAAAATGTGACCAGCCATGACCTTATCTGATACAACTGGTCACAAATATACCTGTATTTCACTAAGGGTTATCACATGTTTTGTTCCATGTGAATCAATCAATATGTGACGCGATCAATGAGTCGGATGTCGGGAATATTGATTTTGAGTTATAGGTAAAAAGAAGTGACAAAATCTTACGTTTTACTTTTTTTCTAATTTGGTAATTTGTCTGTAGCTTCAAAAACTATAAGTTCAATTTTAGTGGGATTTGGACCACATTGAAGCATATTCCACCTGCTTTTAAATGATGGAGAAATATCAACATTGAAAACTGCCGACATGCAACCCATTTCGCTTGATCATGTCACATATCAGCCCTTTTATGGCAAAAGGATGTATCTTATATGTACTTTCCTAATTATATACTTACTTTTAACATGGATTGTGTTAACTTGGTTCAATTTCCCTTACTAAGGAAAAGGTTGCAACTTGTAAAGACAATAAAAGTAATAAACTGCCTTTTACCACTACATGATTTATGGAGAAAAATCTAACTTTGATCATGTTAAAAGGCAGTATACTGTTAAAAACTGCATATAAGATACATTCTTTTGGCATAAATATGCAAATAGTAGTAGACATGCAAAACACAACGTGTATACCTGACTTTGTGTGTGTATCCATAGACAAACAGGCAGCACCTGACTATGCCTGCCTTGTACAATGCAGTGTTACCAATACCTCAATCAAGTAGCCTGATGGGATACTTTTTGGGCAAGACTTGTTACATAGGGCTACTTTTGAAGCCCAAAATGCACTCTATGAATACTATTTTTCCATATTGAGCCATTTTTGACACTTTTTGCCCCCACAGAAATCATTGGTTAAGAAAGAAAATCAATTTGGCTCCTTTGCATAATATAAAATTGGGCTACTTTAGCACTATTTTCTAGTAACACTGGCACAGTGTGCTTGCCTGTCTACACATGGTATATACACGATTGAGACGGACTGACTGACAGACTATGAGTTGGAGCCATTTACTCTTGGTTTCTATAGGAGGAAAAGAGAAAAACCTGTCATGTTAAAAGCAAAACATATGAGTCACAAATGTGCATATAACATTCCAAATTCCATCCTGAATATGAATTGTCCAAATGCAAATCCGATCTCACAATTTGTGGTCATGGATTTGCAAACATGTGTCGCACTTAGGCTGGGAATATGCAAACATTGATAGGAATAAATTAAATCAATCTCGGATTTTCAATACCATGTCTGTATTTGGTCATGAATATGCAAAGACCATGTCCATTTAGTCATGAATATGCAAAGACCATGTCCATTTAGTCATGAATATGCAAAGACCATGTCCATTAAGTCATGAATATGCAAAGTATGTTACAAATTGATCATGAGATAGATTTCCATGTCATAATTTGGTCATCATTATGCAATAACCATATTTGGTCATCATTATGAATAAACCATGCTGGTCATAAATATATGCCATAGTACGCCTGTGATTCATCATATTTACAGTTCCAATACTCTAAATCTCTATGAACTATAACCTTTGACCTCTTGAACTTTAGCCTTTATGATCATATCACTAGTTCCTGATCGCAACCAACAGTATCATTAAATCTGTATGCAAATACAACAACATTTGATATACTTTTCAGTTAACATTGGAAATTGACTGAGTTTCAACTTCCTTTTTAGTATCCTAATCAAGTCTATACACAATCTCTTTGCTCTCTCCTCCCTCCATGATGATTCAATGTGGTAGTTGTATAGCAATCATAAACTGTCATATGTGATGCAGCACATCAAAAGGGGACTTTACAGGTGAAGAGCTTATTATGTGTGCTTTCAGAGCATTCACCAAGCTTTAAAATGACACCAAATGTATCAAAACTGATCAAGGCATTCAGATTTTACGAGAGAAAATGACTCCTAAATTCTTATTATTTTCTTTATTTTTTTCTGTTTGTTTTCGTCTATAACTTGAAAAACACACAGCCCAAAGTCCCCCCTTTTGATGTGCTGCATCACATATGATACCAATCCTGCTCCTTGAGTGTTGAATCGACTTTCTTACGCAGTGAACTAAACTCTGCCAGCATTTGTACATTTTATGGTGATAAAACAGTGACCTCAAATTGACAACTTCCAATTCCAATAATTATACTGTGTTGGCAAGATAGTTTTGTGTTTTTGCCATCTCTTTATACGAGTGTTATATTTAATGCATGTATTCCCAGTGGGATTCTTCAACTTTAATATAGATGACATTTATACATTTATGAGCAATACACATTTACTTTTCTCACCCTAACTCTGGCATTGTTTTACAAAATATAGACATTTACTGCACCTGCCAAAGCGGGTAAGCTTTAGAATACCCTACCATTTGTGTTCCTCACTGTGTAAGTGTATGGGGCATTCTTTAAAAGTCCCCATTAAAGACATGCAGTGGTAGGGTATACTAAAGGAACTCGGCCAAAGCAGACCATGCTGTCTAAAATGAGATCAATGTACGCTGTTCTTTCGCTCAAATTCAAGGTGGCACAACTTATCCCTAATTTCATCGTTTGCATCAACGACAAAATACTCTGGTGGATGTATAATACAATTGTCTGATTTCCAAGCCTGACCACCAAACATAACGCTAGGTCAATGATAAGATTGGCTGCTACAGACAATACATAGCAATGCTGTGTGCCAGCGTTAGAGATAACAAATAATCTTGAAGATTTTGGTTATCCGCCACAATTTATAGTTATCCACAATTGTTTCAGTTGTTTTGGTGTCAAAATCTTGGTTATCTGTTGGATGATCAGCAAGAAAAAAAAAGGTTATCCGCCAGGACATTTGGTCATTTCGGGTGCATGAATTACCACTATTTCGAACGCTGCTGTGTGCATATTTAAATTTGAACAACGTACCATATATCATGGGTTAAATACAAGAAGGTTCATCTATTTGCAGTAGCTGCCAGGCTTAAAACTGTTAAGCAGATTTTTGTTATTGATCTGAACATTCATGACTGACCATAATGAATATTTTATGCATTCAAATGGTTCATGTTTCCAATCCGAACATGTATTGAATGAAATACAGTAATTTGTGACAATTTCTTGCTGCAGAAATGACAGTTCTTCAAAAAATTACAAAAGGAAAAAAATGTGCTTCACAGTATGTTACAGCCTATGTCTGTAGTTTTTGAAGAAAATAAATGTTTTAACAGGCAGCTATTAATGAATCCCCAGCTTGTAATAACACCTTGATATACCCATCCAATGTACTTAACCCCCTGAGAACTACCGGCCGATTGGTCAGAAAGATAGATACATCATTTATTGCACCAATCAGAGACAGTGTTAGAATAATTGTATCCCGGATAAAGATTGGAGTGAAATATATTACAAGCTGCGTTTTAATTGGCTATTCAAATGAGTATATCTTGCAATACACCAATCAGAACCATTGTAAGATAGGCTGGTAGTGCCCAGGTGGTTAATGGCTGCTGTCTGTAATAAGTAGTAAATGTAAGGAGGTATATTTATTTACACATATAGCTGTACAAAGCTGTTGTAATGTTGAATATTTCGCTTTAGGATCTCCCCGCACGGTCCCAGGACACGCTCGAATCGGCCGCGGTCGAGTTTGACGCACTTGAGTTGACCCCTGGCGACGACGGTGGCAGCACGAGGGCGGTTCAGCAGAAGCGCTATCTCACCTGCAAGAGAAACAATCAAATGACATTAAATATTACAATGATAACCTCACTCATACAGGCTTTGCACCAAAACTCACCAGTTAAAGGAGGTGTCCTGCAAGCATAAAAGTGTGCATTATATGTTAGAAAAATAACTATCGAGCCCAACTTTTGTAATTATATAGAACAAAACACTACACTTATGACAAAAACAAATAAAAACCGCAATCTCTCAACATGCACTTTTTAAAATTTGCGGCGATCGAAAGTCCCAGTGTCAATGATGTCATAGTTATACAATGCACATGCGCAAATTTTAAACAATCGATACCCATGACGTCATCGACACCGGGACTTTTGATCGCCGCAAATTTTAAAAATTGCATGTTAAGTGATGGCAGTGTTTATTCATTTTTGTGACTAGTATGGTGTTTTGTTCTATATAATTACGTAATTTCAGCTCGATAATTATTTTTCTAACAAATAATGCTCAATGTTGTGCTTACGGGACCCTTCATTTAAATAAAATAAGTATGTTCAAAATGCTAAGCGTTCTTTGACTACTGTTACATAATCTCTCATTTCTACGTAATTACTGAACCGATCAGATGGGGTTTTCTTCAAATTATAGCTAGCTAATTTGACTTTATTTTGGTATTTGAATTATTCTATTCCGACATTTATTCAGGAAGTTACGATCACCTATTAAAGGTGCATTGTAATTTTTTTGAGACACCCTGTATCTGAGTGTATTTCCCTATACATTCCATCATGACAAGGTCTACGATCTGCCACAGACAAAACCTGTCTTGTTGCGCCAGCCAGCCATAAACGCATTTGAGCTGGTTCCTTTGCTGTGGCTGGCCAAACACTATGAAATAACGCTCCATCCTCCTTAAAGGGGCATTGAGAGATATGTATGGGAGTGCGCCCTCAATTATCCTGGAAATCAGTTTCTTTGCATCAAAGTAATACTTAGGCATATACTAACTACCATCTGAAACAGTTTACCAACATTCGCCGTTTATCATATAAAATTTCATGATTTTCTTAGTTTCTATGTGATCATATTGAAACTAGGTGCTGAATTTGGAAGTTATGCTATCGTTTGACTTGCAGACTTTCGCGGCAAATCTCAACCCAGAAGTGACGTTATTTGCTTATTTGGCATGAAGGCGATGTCGGAATTGTATGACATTTTGGATTTGGGCTATGTTGATGATTATCTTTACATTATTTGCTCATTTAGTATATCGATACATCTCTCAATGCCCCTTTATGATCCAGCAACAGTATCATAACCTTCAAGAATCTCAGAACTCAATTTTTTTAGTAACTGATTTCCTATACATGCTTTCTCATTCTTTTGTATGATGCCTGGGGGTACATTGTATTGTGAATGTTATATTTTTGTTAAGCGCTGTGTCATTTTTGGAACAGTGCTAAGTGATATACAAGCACTATAATTATTATTACTAATCATCAAAACTAATTCGCTAAACATCCTTGCAGCAGGCCTCAAATTAAGAAATGTAGAGGGCATGCAATATAAGGCAATTTGAAAGGGACACTTACTTTCTCCAAGGCAATTATGTACTTTTGAATGAAATGAAAACAGCCAGAAATTGAGGGCATCAAGACAATAGGTGAATTGTCTTCAATTAAATAGTAGGCATGAATACTGCAATGTCATTGGTCAATAGCTTTTCTATATATTTTCGTATCACTTAGTTAAAGTCCAACTCTGAGTGATACAGGGCGAGTCAGAAAGAACGGGCACTTTTTTCACAAAGGCGTCACCAAAAAACTATGCATGCATATTCAAAACCAATGATAGCACTAAGACCTATAATTTGGTTTTCATTCAAAAGACGAATTTTAAAAATCAACCATTGCATTATCATGTTATACTAATTTTAGTAAAGTCCCACATTTTGAAGCCAATCCATGGGATGGTCTAATTTTTCAAGCCATTCCTTAATGAGGTTCGCTTTCTGAATAAGCTGAAATGCCTTTTTTAACTTTTCTTTCTTTAATCCAGGCTTTATTATTATTCATAATTTCACAGTTTTATCAATTTCTAGTCATTTTAAGATTTTGATATCCAACACTCATGCGCATTTTCATGTTTTTCTCTAGTTTCATTGGTTGGTATCTCTGATCAACCACCCAACAATACTGTGTGTTATTGCCATTCCGTGGATTGGCTTAAAAATACAGAGTTCTACTATAAGTGTTGTAACATTATGACGCAATGTTCGAATTCAAAAATTCTTGTTTTGAATGAAAGCCAAATATGTGGTCTTTGTAGCGCTACCATGGGATTTATATATACAAACTGACATTTCTGTGGCCCATTCTCCAAAAAAGTGTCCTTTTTTTCTGACTCACCCTGTATCTCTGTATTTTGTATGCCATAGAGAGTATCTCACATCACTCAGTGCGTAGTTGTTTAAATTTTGGTCCGCGGCACCCGGGATTGAACCCGGATCGCCGGACTGGGAGGCAAGTTAGTCAACTACAAACGCTGGGCTGCTCAGACTAAATGTTCAGTGACTATATATTACCGGGGGTATGGCAGCAAGGGATAGACCTCATGTACAGGTGCTGCTGGCCGTATGATTTTTTTTTTAGGCAAGAATACCGCAATTTAATTGGCTATTAGCATTTTGAAATATTTTCGCATCACCCTTTTGAAGTCCAACTATATGATACGAAATGTCCTGTCACATGCGTATAGTGCGTAGTAAGCACCACATCTCCAGATCGCACGCATAGCTGTGCAAGCATAAGCGTGCAGTATTACCGTGAGAGATATGTTACAGTTATAAAGGTAAATTTTGAAGATGTTTTTTCCCTGTTTTCCGTGTTATTACCTTAAACTAAGCATTTCATCACTTCATGTCTAGGCCTTTGGTCTCATGTGATACGAACTCAAGCCATTAATATCTGTTCTTATTGCATGAACAAACGGTGGATAACTAATAGTATGGCATAGTAGGGTTAGGTTACATGGCTTCAATCCAAATTAGCTTCATCTTCCGTAAAACAGATGTGGTAGAATATACATGTACTATATTAACCCTTTCCATGAGGCTATTAGTTTGTCCATATACAAAACAGATTTGTCAGAAACCTTTTCCAATTTTCAAAGCCTATCTAAAGGATTACTGACCCAATACTAGGCATGTTTGTACTTATTTCAATGCATTTTTTATGGTGATTCCAAATATGGTAATGAATTTCAATAAATTTGCCATTTTTGAAACATTTTGTGACATTTTGGTATGTCGTCTGCAGACGCCTGCCGCATTGAAAGTGTTAACTGACTTACCAAAGTAGTCTGATGGTCCAAGTTTACCCACTTCAATGAAGTCTTCATTCTCTGAGCGGCGCTGTAACACAGAAGCTTGTCCCTAGAAAGGAATAATCAATCACATTACATTAACACCCTGAGAACAACCGGCCGATTGGTCAGAAAGATAGATACATCATTTAGTACACCAATCAGAAACAGTGTTAGAATAATTGTGTCCCTGATAAAGATTGGAGTGAAATATTTTACAAGCTGCATTTTAATTGGCTATTCAAATGAGTATATCTTGCAATAAACCAATCAGAACCACTGTAAGATAGGCAGGTAGTGCCCAGGGGGTTAACCAGGGTACGATTTACCCAGTGTGTCCCGTCGCTAAATGCTCCACACTTTGCATGATTTGCTATACAATCTGAAAGTGTATAGCAGTTTTATACCTTGCGTTTCAGTTTCATTTTTAACGAACGGTTGGAATTTGACAACAATTTGTTACGCACATTTTTTCATGTAAATCGATCCCTGATATAACCAAGCGGCTTATAGTGGTAATGATTCTTCCTCGTTAAACATAAAACACATACAAGTTACTGGTTCTTTTGCATATAAGAGGACTAATATAACTCATATTTATCTTTTTGGACAAAATTTTCATTTTTCAAATTTCAGAAAACTATGTTTGATCATAGAAACAAGGCAGTCATGTTAATGGGATTTTTGACCTCATATAACAACAATATTGAACTGTTTTTGACCTACCTGTTAAGATATATCTGAAAAACAAATTTAATCATTTCATCATGCATTTAAATCCATCCATATTGGAAAGAGGGGAATAGCATGAAAAATGACTTGAATAAGGTATTAGTTTTATGGATCTTATTCAAATGTGAAGAGACCCTTTAACAAACATTGAGTACACGTACACCTTGTCACCCATGAACATTTCCTTATCTCCATTGTTTTTAAACTCTAGGAAAAGTCTGCAGCCCACATGCTACACAAGGCCGGACATGCCTGATTAATAAAATCTGCTTCCCATTTGTTTTTCGAGGATTGAGGGCATCCCCTGGAAAAGATCACATAATATGCCTTTAAATTACCTGATACTGATACACAGTCATTATGCACCAAGACAATATACACCTAACACAAAAAGTTCCTGACCAGGTATTTAATGTTAGCTAATTTAAAATAAGTAATAGGTGATACTAGGAATGTTAGATATACAATAAACAAGCAAATGTATCCCCTGAAAATTTGAGAACTCATTAATGAAAATTAGGTGGATACTTTTAAAGTTTGATGACTTTTAAGTAGCCAGACCAAACGAGCACAAAGTTGCACTAAAGTGATTTTCAATGGGATATTATTACCTAATGTGTGCTCAGCAGTGACAGTTTGTGTGAAATGAATCACAGCTCACCATTCATTCATTCATACATGCCTGACTGGTTTTGACAGCACACAGTGAGTGTCCATTAGGTGTGGTTACTAACCGGTTCCGACAGCACACAGTGAGTGTCCATAGGTGTGGTTACTAACCAGTTTCGACAGCACACAGTGAGTGTCCATTGGGTGTGGTTACTAACCAGTTTCGACAGCACACAGTGAGTGTCCATTAGGTGTGGTTACTAACCAGTTTCGACAGCACACAGTGAGTGTCCATTAGGTGTGGTTACTAACCAGTTTCGACTGCACACAGTGAGTGTCCATTAGGTGTGGTTACTAACCAGTTTCGACTGCACACAGTGAGTGTCCATTAGGTGTGGTTACTAACCAGTTTCGACTGCACACAGTGAGTGTCCATTAGGTGTGGTTACTAACCAGTTTCGACTGCACACAGTGAGTGTCCATTAGGTGTGGTTACTAAAAGCACCGTAACTTAAAAAGTATCCCCTCAATTTTATGAATAAGGTGTCATATTGTGGAGAGGAAATGTGCTCGTTTAGAGTCATCTTACATTTTTGACACTGATTATTACTGATTTTAAATTTAAAAACAATATATAGACTCGGACAAAATTATCTAAACATAAAAGTACCTGGTCAGGAACCTTTTGTATTATAGTTTTTATCACTCCGCAAAAGTAATCCAAGCGTACGCTCGCGATATGGTTGCACATACGCAGTTTTGGCCACACAAACGCGTTACACAAAAAAAATATTTTGCTGTTCTGTCTGATCTCGTTTCGTGTTTTCTGTTCTCCCGTCATTAAAAATGCTCTAATTATTATCATTCTATTTTTGTGTCAAGGGTCCCCGTTATATAAGCCCGTCTATCAGGGTTTCCACTGGGGTTCCTAGCCTCTATTCCATATTGTATTATAATTTCTTTGTATTACCTTTGCTGAATAAATTAAATATTCATTCGCTGCTGTAAGGAGGCTTTGCCAATTTGGAACTGATCAAACTATAGGTGTTTTATAGCTATATCAATGTTAATTAACCAGTCATGAATGAATGAATGAGCCGAGTCTGAATGGTAGGGGGTGTTGGATGTGTGTGTGTTGATGTTTTTGAGTGTTGGTTGTTTTAGTGATATTCGGTGAGTGTGAAGAGTGGGTTCATGTAATTAATTTTAGTAGATTATATTGTTTCCTTTAATCATTGTATTTTTATATGTAAAATTGTTGTAATTCAGCTACTTTGTATTTGCTGCAAGAACAGTTTTTAATAAACCTTTTATGAATGAATGAATGAATGAATATTACCTCAATAATCATGAAGAAATCATCTCCTGTGTCTCCCTGTACAACAATCTTGTCTCCGTCTTCAAACTGTACCGGCTCCAAGGAATCTGCCACAGTTAACCGTTCCCACCTATCCAAATCGGCTATGAAGGAGATAATAGAAGATAATGATAAGAATTTTTAGTCCAAGAAAAATAACAAAAGTGTTTCTCATCCCAGTCCTCACCAATTTTTGGAGATTTTCAAATGTTTTTGTACTTATTTCCTCGCTATACTTTGATTCGTTAATTGTTGTGTTGAGAAGAGATTAAAGGTGTATGTCCCGAGCACTTTTTTGTGGCTTTGGAATTTTTTTCACATCAAGGTATTTTGATATCAGAAGAATCCCCATATTTTTCTCATTATGTCTGTAAAATCTTAGGGGCCAGAAATGTTCCATTTAGTAATTATAGGCTAAAATGTGGTGAATTACTGCCAAAGGTGTTTAACAACTAACCAGTTTGTGTACTACTCAATGGGCTAATATTTTGTGATCTTGTGTTTCTAAAAATAGAACCGTTGGAGTTATGCAACTCAAACTTTGGAATGGAACAATTTTAAGGATGACCTTTCATGTAAAATAGAAAACATGAAGTTGAAAATCGGGCCAGAAATCGGAACATCTACCTTTAAAAGAAGTGCCTCGGTATCATTTATAAACATATTCTGAACACTTTTCCCAGGCTAGAGGCATAACAATGAGGAAAAAAACTCAAACATAATGAGGGCCTCTTCGTTTTTATGATATGGTGACAAAGCTTCAACAATGGGAATCTGGACGAGAAACACATTAATTTGGTTATTTGGCCGTAACTGGAGAGTGATTAAAACCCTGGAGGAGTATTACCAAGAACTATAGTTTATAAATCTAGACAAAATTGTCCAGAAACGGCAAAACTTCCCCCAAATCAACATCTCTGGTGTAATAACTGTTTGGTATAGTTGAATTGTTTTTGTTTTTGTTTTATTTGGGAGGGGGGAAGGGGGTAATTGAAAAATCTTGATAGCTAAAAATAGAAAACAAATATTTGGCTACCCAGATAATTTTAAACTGAAGCACTAGATAACACTATTGCCATTAATAAAATGTTAGGGGGCATATAAGGTGTGAATGGTTTCGCAGTAACCCAGAAAATCATATTCTATAACAAAATCACTTATGCTTAATAATCAAACTCAAAGTAGATTTAAAGGTCTTCCTACAATGTATTTTTTTCTTCAAATTATGCATTTGTCGAGCTCTTGAGTTTTAGAAATAAGAAAAAGGAACACTGATAACTATTTTATTCATTGATGTAAACTAAAACCTCCAACGATGCACGCGCTATGAAGCCATAATTGTGTGCATATGTCTATGGGAACAGAGACCAGAATTAGGGCATTTTGCAAAAAAACGCAATGCATTGTGGTGGTGGTGTCTTTACAATCTCCTTTGAATAAAATTATTAATTTTTCAATCCTGATGTTTAGCCCATTATTTTGCCTAAGTGCTGAACACAGTCTGACGACGCACTGCTAAGTGGCGTATGTGGAACAACTATTGTGCGTGGAAATCGCACCATGTAACTTAATACTTTGTCATTTACCTTTTCAGGTTCACACATAGCGTCCTTGCACTACTTGACTATGGCAATCGCGCAGCAAATGCATAGTAATATTATCCCCCCTAAGGTGACATAAAGAAAAACCCTACGGACCTGACCGACCCAATTTTCTTTATGAATTTGAGAATTTTTTTTATATCTGTACAATAGATACACATATCTATGTCTGTTTTTTAATATTTACAGCGATATCAATTCAAACATTTATTAGCCGTACTGCGTAATAATCACCAGTATTAGTTTACACAGCAATAAATGGGTCGGTTGTATATGCATGCAAACACGCTATCCATTGCTCAGTGGCAGTTAAATGCTTTTAGTAATTTATGAGTGTAAATATTCCTGGTAGTTATATTTTAGGATATTTCGCAGGTGGAGTTCCAAACATGAATTACAGACACAATTACGGACAACTTTTAATGTAAATGATATATGATTAGTACAGATGGGGAAAATTTGAACAAATGCGCGAATAAATTGCGTAATCAAAGACAGACCCCATTTTTGAAAAACAAATTGTAAATTGAAAATTTGCCACCCGTTGACCATATTTTCTTTTTTGGTGGTAGTTGTGGCTGGCATACTCTTTACCCCTAAACCTACATTTCTTGCTTGTTGGCTATCACTGAATGCCAAAGGTTTGCAAGTGCCTACCATATACCCAATATCATCACTATTCTGTCAAAATCTCCATCTGGCCCGTCAGCATGTATAAAGTAATACTTTCTATGTATAACCTTTGGGCAGTCTGCTTTAATCATGTTCAAGGGCCCAAATACTACTGTCAAAACCTTGTAAGTGCTCTTGCCCCCTGAACATGTCTAAAGCAACACTTCAAATGTATAACTATTGGGCAGTTTTACTTTAAACATGCTGAAGGGCCGGAAAAACATTCACAGTTTTGACGATATCAATTTCATACTTGAGTGTGCCCCAAGGCATAGAATCTGCTAAAAGGCTGCGGTGCACAAGCTGCTGTGCTTATCATCATACCTAAAACCTGCTTTTAGACACGCACATTACTGTAAAACCGGAAATGTTTGTGAGTTTTAAATTTTACGAATCAGCTATACTGGCTTAATTTACAACATGAACATTTCGCAAATATAAACTTTGGAGCTACATTGTGTAATTTTACAGGTAGATTGGAAATATTCATGGCTTGACATTTTCGTGAGTAAGTGCTCCTCGCAAAAATTAGCGAAATTTAGATGCACACAAACATTTGTGGTTTTAAAGTTACAGTATGGCCTGCCATATCTCCTTGTGTCTGTACATTTCTAAGCTTTTAAGTTAATGCAAACCATGTAGACTGTGCCCTCATTGACACAATTGCGACTAAGGCCAGAAAGAGGGAGTTTATTCTCAGTCTCAGAAGGCCAAATTCTTCATTTCATTTGATGTAACTTTCATTTTACTTCACTTTTATTTTATTTTTGCTGACATTCTTTGATGATATTTGTACATATTACATATTATTTCATCGTTCTTTATAGGGCTGGGAATTTCGGGTATTTGTGTACCCGGGTACCCGACCCATTTTCCGGACGAAAGAGCAAGTGCTCTTGCCCCTAAACATGTACAGGGTGTCTCAAATAAAATTACAACCCACCATTAGGCGATCATAACTTCCTAATTAAGTATCTGAATTTTATAATTCAAACAGTAAAATGAGGCCAAATTGGTTTTCTACAATTGAAGAAAACAGCGTTTAATTGTGTTAAGTAATTATGGAGATATCTGTGATTACGTAAGAGTAGTCACGGAACACTTCCATCCAAGTTTGCATATTTTAACAGATTTTCACTTGCGCGGCTGGTTACTTACTCATTAATGTTCAATTAGCCAGCACTGTTTATACTATGGTAAAAAAGTTCAATTTGTGATTTAAGAATACTGAATACTGAATAATCGATCATAACACTCATAACACCTAGAAAAACAAAAACAAAACAACTCATTGTAAGGAGAGAGAGAGAGAGAGATATGACCATACTCTTTTAATGCAAACAAAACATTCATGTTGTTTTCAATTGCGATACTACTACTTTGACCATCATGCGCAAGATTGGCGATAATTTTATAATATACATGATTTCAGTCTTCAAGTTGCAAATGTGAAGACTAGAAGCTTGATAAGTTGTTTGCGCGATGTTATTAGATCTTGAACTTGGTTTAATAACGACAATGTTCTTATTTACTAAAATTACTATAATTTTGTTTTCAATTGTTATAAAAAGATTGAACTTATCCTACAAATTTTATATTTTACTGTTCTTATGTATAAAATGTGATGAAAATAATCTAGACAACTTTTATTTTATATTTTGTGTTAAACTTTGGTCTCATCTGGCATATTAGTTGGTGTAAAATAAATTCTAGAACCATAAAAACATGTTAACCCTAACACTTTTGAAGGATTTTCCAACAAAAAAATGTTCAAGCAAAAAAACCACACACAACAAGAGGTGCCACGCCCCGGGGTTTGAACCCACGACCTCTCGGTTACAAGTCGAACGCTCTACCAACTGAGCCACGGGGGGAGCTATGTAGCCCGGGGCCATTATTTCACCCAAAAACCTCAGCGCCAGGTGGAACCGACAGGCTGGGAAATGGGATTTCATGGGGTGCAGGGCTGTAAGGGTTAATCCATGTCATTTTGTAGAGAAGTATTGATTTCATGTATGTGCTGTCTGAATCACTCAATATGAGCAAACTTGGATGGAAGTGTTCCCAGACTAATGTTACGTAATTGCTAATTTCTCTGGAATTACTGAACCGAATCACATCCGGTTTTCTTTAAAGTATAGCAAACTATTTTGCCTTTATTTTGTTGTTTGAGTTGTTCTATTCTGACACTTATTCAGAAAGTTACAATCCTTTAAAGGTGCGTTGTAATTTTTTGAGACACCCTGTATAAAGCAACAATTCATATGCAACTCTCCTGTAATCTGGAAAAACCTAGTAAGTCTCTTGAATGCAAATTTGAGAAAACAAATGGAAACATGTTCCCATATTTTTTCCAGACTAGGTTTTCCATACCAGGTTCTTCCAGATGAATAACTGCGGACAGGGGAGAGTTTCACACACTTTAACTTGATAAACTGAAGGGGAAAACCCTATTAAGTCCAAATATGGGTCTTAAACTCAATTTTCACCAACATTTTGACTTACTAGGTTTTTCCAGATTACAGGAGAACTGTTGGCCAGTTTTACTTTATATACACACTAAAGGGACGAAGTTTTGTCAGAACAGACACATTTGCATTGACTATTGGATAAGTGCAGCAGCTACATTTTCCTAATTTTGCTGACTAGAATGGCTTGTTATATCTGACACTTTAGACAAATCTGTTCCTTTTGATAGATTCAGTCACATATATTCGATTTGATTTCCTTAGACCACACTTTATCAAAGAGAAAAAAAACAGGGCGATTCGCTCTCACTCACTTAGGTAACTCACTTAGGTATCTCCAAGGGAAATACCAGATTACAACCTGGCAACAGCTATAGGGAACCAAATAAGCCAGTAAGGCAGTAAGGCCAAACAAAGAAGAAGGTCTGTCTCAAAAGCCCGCCCGCATTGGTATGTGAAATGAGCTACGGTGCGTAGGTCTATGCGCTGGGGTCTAAAAAACTTCTTTCTTTTTTTCTTAAGATTTTTTTTTAAAGTTTTTTTTTAAAAGTTTTAAAAAAAGTTCTCTGTAAGCTTGGATAAGCAACAAACAAACAAAAACAAAAATCGCAAAAAAAAATTAAAAAAATTGCATACCTCATAGCCTATTTTCTAAAAGAAATTTAAAAAAAAATCACACAGCACTTAGCTTTTTTGCACAATGTTTCTGAGACAGACCTTATTCTTTGTTTGGCCTAAGGCGACAATAAACACCCCTGTTCAACAGGCAAACAGACCTCTCTGATATAGTCGGTTGGTCAGGTGTTTGGTTTTCTGTTGTTTGTTTTTTCAACAACAAAATCAAATGATTTTGTACATTTTTCTTTTATTTTGAAAAATGGGTCGATCGGACCCTTAGAACAGGTGTTTTTTTGCCGCCTAAGATGATATAAACCTACCAAGAATTGACACTTTGCCCAAAAATTCCTCGTACATCTTCCTCTTGCGCAGTGTGCTACCCTGTAGTAGTAAAAATAATGATATAACACTACTGGATTATATTATGGCAATAATATAGCATCACAAATAAGTCCAGTTCTTCCCTTGATTTGTATGCACAGCATGAAAAATTCCTCGCTTTCTGATATTAATAACGATAAAGTACCCTAATTCCCAGTGCGGTGCACTATGATTAGACAATCACAGTAATTGAGGTCATGTGACCTATCCAATTCATCATCAAATGTGACAAATAGATATAAAATCAAGCGTTGCTAAATCAGTGATTTTGTAGCCCAATATGACGATTATTTTGCAAACAAACCAAAGGGAATGTTTAAGCAAACTTTGGCTACTTTGATGCTTCCTGCCGTATTGAAACCAATGATAAAGGCACAAATTGGGCTAGTTTTTTAATGTCACTTTACAGATGAAGATTGATGGAGTTTAGGTACATATTGGATTTGTAGTTTTCTCTCAAAATCTTGCCAAATCCTTGCTAATGAACTGCATATAAGGGTTGCTTACAAGGGATAGAAATATAGGAATGTTTTGATTTCCAAATAGCCCATTAGTAAAATGTTATGGCTTAGATTTGTTCATCAGCATGTTACAACATGAATATATCGATAACATAACACATACCATAAGTCCACACACCCCTGGCTTGACAAGGACATCTCCTGACTCTAAAGGTAACAGACTGGCTCGGGCCAGCAGGGAAGACTTTTATTTTGAGCCCTGTACTCCTGACTCTAAAGGTAACAGACTGGCCTGGGGCCAGCAGGGAAGACTTTTATTTTGAGCCCTGTACTCTTGACTCTAAAGGTAACAGACTGGCCTGGGGCCAGCAGGGAAGACTTTTATTTTGAGCCCTGTACTTACCATGAGAATACGTCTGTAACTGTCTCTGTCTATACCCCATAGTTTCAAGTCGGTTTTGGCCTGAAAAGAGAAGAGAAGAATATGATTTGATATTATTAACACTTTCCATACGGCAGGCGTCTGCAGACGACATTCCAAAATTTCACAAAATGTTTAAAAAATGTCAAGATTATTGAATTTCATTACCATATTTGGAATCACCATGAGAAATGCATTGAAATAAGTACAAACTTGCCTTGTGTTTGGTCAGTATCTTTGAGATAGACTTTGAAAATTATGAAAGGTTTCTGAATAATCTGTTTTGTGTATGGTAAAAATTAATAGCCGCATGGAAAGCGTTAAGATCTACATAATAATTGACAATTGTAATTTTTATCTTGCATTTAACAAGGTCTTAGGTTTATCTCTAATTTATGCACAATCTCATGTCATAAAATAGATAATAAGATTACTTGATATAGATTCATAAGAAAAGTCGTTCTAATAAAACCAACTGGACCAGTCTAAAGGTTGCCAGTCTGATGAAGACTCCAGCTCAGTATGGAGTCGAAACGTAACTAGTATAATACAATTTTATTGTATTCGTCAGAACAGTTTATTCCATAGATAATAGGTTGTGTTCAATCGTCAACGGTGCTACAAAGAATCAGCCTTAATTTATAGAACAATGGCAAGAGAGCTGGACGAGCATCAGGCCTTCTCTTGTGAGGTGTGAAGAGCAATTGCTCCTCAAGGTGCCAAGCAAGAGAGTATAGCTCCTCTTGGCAGTCGGGTAAACTGCTCAATTTAATTGGTTATTAGCAAAACAACTCTTTATCGTCAGCCTGCTTCGATATTTGCCTAACTCACTTTTCAGCTTTTTGCATAAATCATTACATTATGCATATGCTGTAATAATATCTAAGTCATTGACCAATCAAAAGTGTTGATAAATGTACAATTTCAATTCTGCCTAAGTCAGCATTGTGAGTTAGACAGATTGTAATAATTATGTAAAATGTTTAAAATGGGTCATATCAACTCGTATTAGGCCTATAACAAGCCACATTTCACATAAAAGGTATATCCCAACCTAATTCTATCCAACAGTTACTGCTACTGTTAGAATTCACCCGCACTATTCATGGTGCTATTCAACATATCATCAGCCTGCTTCGATAATTGCCCAACTCACTTTTCATATTTTTGTTGTTTTCTCATAACTAGAAAAAAAGAGTTACGCAATTATCGAAGCAGACTGACTTTATATTACTATGTAAAACAACAATTTTCTGATCTAGCCTGATACGTCACTATGGATTTGGTGAAAACATTCTTGTACATCACTATGTATTGCAGCAGACATATTAGGGAGCTTTCGATTTGGACGACCGACGCTTCTACGACGGTTAGATGACACCTCGAGTCATGTGCGCATGCGTCGACTTAGCAATCCGTCGGTCGTCCAATTTCTGGGACCTGTCTTCGACCTGTCTTAGGGAGCTTTCGATTTGCACGACGGATGAATCTAGGATGGTTGAATGATACTTTAAGTCATGTGCACATGCGTCAGTTTTATCATCCGTTGGTCCTCTAAATGCTACAACGTGTAAAGGGACTAACAACCGTCGTGGTGATGACGGCAACGTTTTGTTTACCGTCGTAAAAGCGTCTGTCGAGCAAATCGAAAGCTGAAGACAGGTCACAGAAATTGTACGACCGACGGATTGCTTAGTCGACGTATGCGCACATGACTCGAGGTGTCATCTTACCGTCGAGCGTAGAAGCCTCCGTCGTCCAAATCGAAAGCTCCCTATTACTGGTATTTCAATCGTACACATTATAAATCATACCTATCCCAATCATCAATGGGTATGAATCTTATCCTCATCGGTCTATCCCACTACGAGTAGAACGCATTATAAAAGAAGCTATCAGACAAATATAACTCGGACAAAATGACCACTTCTATTTATCAAGTTCCAGATCTGGACAACATGTCTGTCCCAAATATATAGGATTACACACATATTTAACAAAGCTATGTTATGCGATCCGGTGAGACCAATCATGTGAGGAAAATTGCTAAAAGTGATATGAAAGCCAATGCCTAGTTTTCCAAGAACCGTCCGTCTTTAATGTTGCAAATCATCCAGAGAAAAAAAGGTAAGTCAGTATTTCAACAACAAAATGCAATGTGACATATGTAATGATAAAACAAATTTGGACAAATTCTTTCACTATAAATCGTCGTGAGTTTATCGGGTCAATACATTCAAGGACTGACAACAGAGAACAAGATACATCGGGGTGGGATCAAAAAAGGGTGGGACCAAAAATCACCTTCCAGAAACCCCAAAATAAAAGATTGACAAAATAATAGTAAGCTTATTTAAAACAGAAATCGTCAGCTAAATACATGTACCTCTTATTTAATGAAAATTTATAGTGGAGATTCACTTGAAAATTTGTGCATTTCTTTACACTTGTGTTTGCTAAAATGTGATTTTTCGCCGCAGATTTTCACTGGAGCAAGATTTCCTGAAAATCCCAGCCCTAGTACTGTAAAAGTGGAAATTTTCACGCTACATTTATTTTCGCTCTAGATCAGCAAGCATGAAAATAAAAACGTGTGAATATATTCCTTTTATATGTAGGTCTATGTAAGGAAGTTCAAAATCACAAAAATAAAAACTAGCAAACTTGTTCAAAATGCGAAAATATCCGTTTTTACAGTATCTACCTCACTGATATAAACTGCTCACAAAAAGTATCGAAACACTTAGAAATGATCCAATATATAACGGCTCAAAAGGGTATGCATTAATCGAAGCAAATAACCAAGTGTATAATATTGTTCTGCGTATTTTGACACCTCGATCGATGAGATACGATGCTGCAGAGCGGAGTTATTGTCATTTCAATGGTCGTGGGTCCAGTTTCAAAAGTGACAATAACCCTATAGAAAGAGGTTTGCATTACTGTTTAGAATGATCAGATTCGTGATTTTCAATAGGGATGAGTGTCACCTTGGAAACTGGACCCACGATCATTGAAATGACAATAACTCCGCTCCGCAACATCGTATCTCAACGATTGAGCTGTCAAAATACGCAGAACAAAATTATGCACTTGGTTATTTGCTTCGATTAATGCATACCTTTTCGAGCCGTTACATATTGGATCATTTCGATACTTTTTGTGAGCAGTTTATATCAGGCATGTGTGGCGCAGTGGGTAGAGCACTGGACTCATGATCTAAAGGTTGTGGGTTCGAGTCCCGCTGTGGTCAACATGTTGTGCTCTTGAGTAAGGCACTTTACCACAATTACTCCTCTCTACCCAGGTGTATTTAAATGGGTACCGGCATTCTTTAGTGCTGGGAAGGTAACAGACTCGCTGTGGTGGAGGTGTAGCGAGCCCCACACAGCAACATTATAAAAAGGAGTGAGTCTGGCCCTATCGCTTTGAAAGAGAGATGGGCACTCCGCTCCTGATATTACAGGACCGACCTCCTTTACCTTTTACCTCACTGATGTTGATGTCTTTGTGTGATTTCAAATCAATAAACTGATCTTGTATTTGACAATTTCAGCTTGGAGCTACAATGCACATTTTTTTGCAATTTTGTTTATTTGATAAAAAATGTAAATTTAAAAATAAAAGAGAAAGAATAGACTTACCTTTATAGTAGCGGCTCTTGGTGTTCCATATATCAAAGCCAGTTCCCCAAAGCTGCCTCCCTCACCGATAGACACCACATTCACATTGTTAACATAGACCTGTGTAGAAGAGATATAAACAAGGGTTAATCATTGAACCAATATTATGTGCAGCGTTCGAAATAGCGGGAATTCATGCACCAGATATGATTAAACTTACTGGCAGATAACCAGTTTTTCCTTGCCGATTAACCGATGGATAACCAAGATGTTGTCTGTTTTCACCTACGCACCGTAGCTCATTTCACATACCAATGCGGGCGGGCTTCTGAGACAGACCTTCTTCTTTGTTTGGCCTAAACAAATGTTCATTCTTGTTTATGAGCTCAACAAAATATCCCACCTTGTCCATCTGCTAGTAAATTCAGTAAAGGGACCAGCAGAACTGAAGAGGCTGCCAGTATATTTTTCAGTTTCATCCCCGAAAATGTATTTTCATCCCCATATTTGAAGAGTCGCTCGATTAAAATATGATATTCTTTGATTAAGGAACAACTGAACAAATGTGGATAACTAAAAATTGTGGCAGATAACCAAAATCTCCTGCTGGGTTAACCGCTGGATAACCAATTCATTTTTCTTATTTCTAACGCTGATTATGTGATCAATTTTTAACATATTTTTTCCCCTCTCTTATAATGAAATTTGACTTCAATAGAAAATACTTTCCTGGACTCATAAATCTATATTAAGTGTATTTTCCATGAAATTCCATCACAGGAGTTTATACTAAATCATAATGAAAATATATGCTGTCTGCCTTTCAACCATTTGTTTTTGTGCTCACTTGTGTACAGTTGCGATTGTATCCGGAAATGCTGTAAATGGAGTTAACACAGTGTCAAACTATTTACGAACAACAACAAAGACCCACATAATAAGTTGTGGAGCAAAGACCCTGATAGTTTATTTCAACCTATTCAAACCATGATTTTGAAGTGCGTGTATTTAGGAATTGTATCGCTTTTACTAGGACCAATATGGAAATTCTGAAAGTGCTGGAGGCCGGCCACAAAAAAATTCCATATCTGACTGTGATGTTCATATTTAGACCAATTGGGTGTATTAAATATACGGTATTGATCAAATAACCCGTTTCAGAGTATAATTATGGATGAAATATTGATGCAATTAAAGAAGGTCAAGGCTAAAAGAAGCAGCTATATATATTTGTTCACAATTGGCGATTCCCTTGTTGATTATTTAAAATTAACATAATTTTCTTGATGGTCAGGAAATAGATTTTCTCCAATCACTTATCAGGAGTTGAGTACCTCAGCTACCTAACGATTATTTGGTGGTGATTTCTCTTTTCGTATTCAGAGGAGTAAAACATGATCGTTTCAGGAGATTGAAATACCCCCATCCCCCCTTTGATTGCATTTCAAGGACAATTTGGCTTATTTAATTGCGTTTCCAAGACAATTTGGCTCATTTGATAGCGTTTCCGAGACAATTTGGCTCATTTGATTTTTTTCTCTCATGCAAACACGAGGACATTTTGCGTGAACCCCCACCTTAATTTACCATTTCAAGGACACTTTCTAAATTAATAATCCCCCTTTTTTGTGCAAAAAAGAGGACACAAAAAAACACACTCCCTTTTACAATTTATGCACAGAGGAGCGGACACACGGTTTTCAAATATAAGAGGCCTACCGATTTTTGTTTCTTTTTTGCGGACATAGCTTCCAAAAATACCCCTAATTTTGGGAAATCGCTGACATAAATGTCCCTTTAACAATCATGATTACCCAAAGTCAATGCGCAATTTCTTACAGTTAAAAATGTTTTCCATGTTGTAATCAAAAGATGTCTAACAATTTTCTTCTGCACTTAACTTTCGATGATTGAAATCCATAATTTATTTTCTGAAACGTTTCTATAAATTACTGAGGAAACTTGATAGTGTTTTACTGTATGTATACACATTTCAAAATATTTGTTTTATATAAATACAATGGCAAAACATATCTAAACAATTCTTTGCTATATCAAAATATTTTCGAGAGATAAATTATATTACATCCTGTAGATGTTTGTCAATGTGTAATAGTACTCTGTGACTCAAATTGTTACATGGTTATATGTGACGTGTTCTACCGAAACCAGACACAATTGGGCAAGATATCAAAATTGAGTTAGTTATTGATTATTAAAGTAGAGATCTTCAGCTTTACAATTGGACTTCCCAAAGCGGAGTTAGATCATTTTCATGTTCGTCTTTATGAAAACTCCAAACTGAGATATCGTCCTTTAAAGATGTACTTACAATGTTCTTACAATATACTTATAATGTACTTTAAAAAAAAAAAGAATTTAACAAAAATTGCATTTTTTTTGTTGGTTTGATTTTTTAATCTGAAACTTTCACAATAATGTTATAAACACTCTGAAGATTAATTATTTACAAGAAACTCTAATTCCCAAAAAATTACCCCAATTGGGCTATTTCTCAGTTTGGAGCTCTGCCCAATTCTGTCTGGTTTCGGTAGAACACGTCACATATTATCTTTCCATATCGAGGATCTCCCATAAAATTAACCAATGTCTTTTATATCATTGCATTGATTTTTACCCAAAAACAGAAACGAGGGCACATAATATTCTCTAATTCGTCACATGTAGCTTTAAAATGAACACCTGCGCTAAGACAGAATGACACCTTGCGGAGAGAATTGACGAGACAAGAATCGTGAATAATACTAAATGTTTAATCAACCTGTGTGCACACACCCCGACATAATCTAGCATGGTCACTCAAAAATCCCCCTCAAGGTTTTTGCATCCACGACAGTGGCCAGTATTTTCTTGTGTGTGTCCATAATGAAATATTGATTCGTCGACACCGGTGAATTCTGACGTGAGTGCATAGCAACAATGCTAATTAGTATCAATCAGAACCTCACACACGGTCTATAATGTAAAAAAAAAGTGTCAAAAGATTGCACGGGAAATTGAACTATATATATCTTATAATTTCAAGTTCTGTTAACAAAAGAAATGATATTCAAAGATGAACCGTGGCATTATTTCCTGACAAACGGTTGAAGTAGTAATTTTTAGGCAACAAAATTGTTTGCAATTCAGCAATTTTCAAACATTTTGCTTGAATTAATATTCACGATTTGTGCGTTCAATACATAGTCTTACAGAACAGAAATCGATTTCCATGATTTCATTTTTGCACTAGCTGCTTTAAAGCACAAAAAGCCCGGGGGAGCACTGACATTGGAAAAGGGTATAGGTATGTGCCGCGCTGAAGACCCCCTTTTTCACCCTCTGCTGCTAGCTCTTATGACCCCCCTTTTGAGCCTGCTTCAGTTCTTAAGACCCCAATTTTATTGAAAATTCAAAATTCACGAAATTTTGCGTTCCAAAGTCCCAATTCTTCGAAAATTTTGCGTTCTAAATCCACAAAATTGTAAAATTTGCGTTCTTGCTAATTAAAATTGAACTATAGGCCAGTTCTCAAGACCTACTTTTTTGAAGAAAAAAATCAGTTCCTAAGACCCTTTTTTTCGTCATAAAATCCACTCAGTTCAGTTCTGTAGCCCCCTTTTTGAGACCCTGTGCGGCACACCCCTACCCAAAAAAAGTTGAGTGCCCCCCCCCCCCCCCGGGACAAAAAGCAGGACAATTAGATAATATTGAATGGTTTTATATCGAGTGCAATATATTCTTGTATCATTCGAAAACAAACATTTCAATATCATCATTATTATTTATAACTGTTTTGATAAAAAACCAATCAATTAGCCTGAACTGACTATAACCTCAGCGAAATTGAAACGCCAATTTAAAAAAATGCACTAGTGTGCATACATACTCACGCACACATCTTGCGCCGCATAATATTTTTGAATATTGTTCGCATCCAGGAACTTTCGGTGCACACTATTCAATACTAACTTTTATTGGACCGTTTGGGAGGCCCATATAAATAATAATGATTAATATAGAGAGAAAATGTCGATCTGAAAATCATAAAATTCAACGTTTTGTGCACCAATAATGGTGTCAATCAGCAAGCCCCCTCCAAAAGTGTTGAAAATATTTACAAAGGCGTTGAAGATTTGCTCAAAACTACACAAAACATCTTGACATTTTTAGTTTCAAAATAAGGTATATATTACAGGATGAACTGTTATTCAATGCAAAATGTCACAATTATTGTTGTTTCTTGTTTTGACAGATTCAGTGGAGTAGCTAAGGGGTATATCATATCATGAGTCTGTCGGTTGAGATTGGTTCATTTGGTTAGTTCTGTTGGTTTATTTGATAAGGGGAATCATGGAATATGACTGCCAAATTAGCTGTCGGTTAGTCTTGTCGGTTCACTTTCATTTTTTGCTCCTCCAATATGAAAAACCTAGCTACGCCACTGGACAGTTTTATCATCATAAAGAAATCCCCAAATGTATGATCAAAAATGTCGCCCAGTAAAATTACTCTAATAATCTGCATATATGGTTGAAAAAATGCCTCCATTTGAACAAAAACACCTTCACACAGGAATGAAATTAAAATCCCGCATAAATCTTGGCTAAAATCTGGATATTTCCTGCATGATAGGAAGGAAAAGCAGTCATGTTGTGCACATTGTGAAACTCTTATTTTCTATTTTGGTTATCTTTTTTTTGTTTTGAGAGATTTATCAACATTACATCTACTGCTAGGATTTCGTCAATGTTTCTGCTGAAACCTGTACAGTTCTGTATAAATTACATTATGCGCGTGCACGAAGCATTGGGGCTCCCAACTCAGGGCTAGTACTGCAATCTACTTCTATATCCTATCTAACCGCGCACTGAATAGCCACAGGCTCTGTGTGCTTAATACAATTTTCTGCATTGGAAGAATTTCCTATGAACCACATTATAGATAGCGCCCACAGGTATGTGTCAGAAAGTGTCATAGCTAAACATACAATGCCCGAGCAGACTACGTATTGTGTGGTTACATTTGGTGCACTCGGGGAATTGTAACAACTTTTTGTTAACCCCTGGGGTCTATTTTACAGTGGTTCTGATTGGTTTATTACAAGATGTACTCATATAAATAGCCAATTAAAATGCAGCTTTTAAAATGTTTCACTCCCATCTTTATCAGGGATACAATTATTCTAACAATGTCTGTCATTGGTGCAATAAATGATGTATCCATCTTTTTAACCAATCGGCCGGTAGTTCTCAGGGGGTTAACAGAAGAGTCTTAATGGCTGATGAGCAATTCATGTTCAATTCAAAGTGTCATTTTGATATGTGACTTTATACACATTTAATGGTGGATGTTCAGATCACTTTAACTTTTTTTTGCCCAACAACATATTTTGATATTAGAAGAAGCCCCATATTTTTCTCATTATTTCTGTAAAATATTTGGCGCAAGATCCAGTCAGGTATGATGTTGTAATCATTCTTGTGAACGAAAACGTGGAATATGGGTGCTTTTTCCGACCACAGTGCGGATCCGCGCGGACCCATGCTAAGGGTATCAAAATGGCCAATTTCAGAGAATAAGGGTGTCTTTTTCAACATGAATCCGCAATAAGGGTTGCCCTGGGCAATAGTCATGTGTCATCAAAACATAGCTCCTAAAATGGTTGGCCCGTAGGGATAAATTTACAAACAATACTGAATCATGCACTTACTTCACACGTTCATGTCAGTCTAAACTCTGTCTTGAGGGCCTATATCCTTTGTATGAGTATGATTCTTCGAGTTGTAATCCTTGTTAAGGGTCACTTTTTCTTTCTTTGAGAATCCGTGTTAAGGGTGGTTTTTGAGAGTGATTCATACGGATGATAACAACTTTTATACACGAGTGCCTACCCCGGCTCAAGATATGTTATAGGGCAAAATGCAGTGAATTAACGCCAAAGGTGGTTAACCCGGCTACTTTGTGTACTACTTAATGGACACATTTCTTGTCACCTTGTGCTTCTTAAGTAAGATCCATTGGTGTTAAGCAATTCAAACTTTGAAATACAACTATTTTAGGAGACACTTCATGTAGAATAGAAAACATTGAGTTGAAAATCGAGCAAGCAATCAGAACACCTACTTTTAATATAAATTAAAGAAAAAAAACATTCGGAGATGAGGGTTTAGTCTGCTAAAGATAAGAGCTGTGTGTTTGAGTGAAGAAAGTCTGTGATTTGAGCTGGCAACCAACCAGATATGTTAGTTTTAGTAAATTTGACTTCTGTTGTTTCTATATAATGGTGGCTCAAGTAGATGACCTATAATGTGCTATACTTCAATACCAAACCGACAACATTTATGAGGCGTGTATGCCTTTCGGAAATCCAGGAAAGCCATGTACCTTTTTACCTTGATAGTGGTGTGATGATGTTAAACCTACATGGCTTTCTTGGACTCCCGAAAGGCATTTGACACAGTGAGGAGGAACTTTAAAAAGTACACTCAATAGTACACGCTGTCTAAAACTACAAGTTCATAAATTGTAGCGCTATGTTCAATACCAAAGCGACAACATTTGTGAGGCTTGTACGTGTATCAGCATGAAAAGGAATCCCTACCGATATATGCATCTATTGCTGTCATTGTATGCGCAGGCATGAGAATGAACAGGATTGAAGGGAAAAAACCTGGGAAAAGTGCATGAAATTGGACTAAAAAGGCCAAATATGGGCGGAAATTAAATGGAAGTGCGAAAATCTGGACAACAACAAAACAAAATATCATACACAGCCATTTGCACATGGTACATGGTTTTCTGAGTTGCAGTGAACCTATTGATTGGCCCATCAGATATCTTTGTAGAGAGTTACCAGTGTGATTTGTAATCACTCAGCTCATTTACTTTGTAAATGTCTGTCGGGCTATTGTTCACATTTGTTCTAAATATACAAAACAAAAAATGCACTTCTTGACTGCTTGTGTTGTATCTATTTAGCTAAATGTGCTCGTGCTACCTCAGCCCTAGGAGGGGGAAAACAGGTCAAATAATCATAAAAAATGTGCTTTCGCTGTGGCCAGGACTCAAACCCGGGCTTTCAGATTGACATGTGAGCACAAGTTTCGCGGAGCCAAAGCCTAACTGTTACTGAACATACTATAGTGCCAAGAGGGACAAATAGTCATAATATGCTGTCATCGTCAGTGAACAGAGTGTGTGGGAAGAGCGTACAGGGAACACTCAAAAAAAGAACAATTAATTGAATTGAAGAGTCTGGCCCGAAAGGTCACGACAAATTGATGCGAGTTGCATCACATGGGAGCTCTCCATATCACCTTCTGCTGGCTTATTTGCATCTAAAACCTACACTGATTGGCTACATAACAGTTATATCATTTACGGAACCAATCAGTGTCCCTATATGAAATCGTGGTAAGGCTAGAATGGATCTTTAGCTTTCGTGCTGCGAGATTTAGAAGTTCTTTTCCGACTGGTTACTAAGATGATGATAATGTGTAGATAACCAATCAGCAACACCGTAATTGTAACATAAAACCTGAGACGAATATATTCGTCTCAGATAAAACCTATTTTGATTGGTTACTCGATAATCATAACTAATCAGAGGAACCGTTAGAAAGGCATTAGTGTCTAGTGGTTTATTGTATCTTAACCTCTATTTTGATTGGTTTGTCAAATTATTACAACATGTAGATAACCTGATCAGACACCCTGTTCAAAAGCTGATGGTGTCTAGGGCAGGGGTGGGCAACCTACGGCCCGTATGCGGCCCGCCAGTCGTTTTTTTATGGCCCGCCAGATGTCTCAAGAAAAAGAAAAGAAATCAATCTATTTTACATCATCACAAACAAACGAGCTAGCTGCTTAGCATTTATCGGCACAAATGATGTTCCTTAGTAGGTCTATTTTCCCCGTTAATTGAGATTACGTTTTTGTGAAGATAGATTATTAAGCACACACACCTATTGCTTGAAAGTCTTCTGAATCAAAGGTTTGAAATCAACAGCAGGTCATTGCTAGAAAATTTGGTTTGGTGTGGCCCAGTAAATTGTTCACTTGTTATATCTGGCCCATTCATTCAAAAAGGTTGCCCACCACTGGTCTAGGGGTTTATACAAATAACCTTAGTTTTGATTGGTCACTCAGATGACTACACCATGTATATAACCAATCAGATACAAGATACTGTAAATAATATCCATGGTTTAAATGACTCACCTTCAAAATGTTCTTATCAATTCTACCTGGGTATCCAGACACATTAACGCTTTCCACGCGGCAGGCGGCTGCAGATGTCATTCCAAAATGTCACAAAATTTTTCAAAATGTCAAAATTATTGAATTTCATTACCATATTTAGAATCACCATGAGCAATGCATTGAAATAAGTACAAACATGCCTAGTATTGGTTTAGTAATCCTTGAGATAGACTTTGAAAGTTGGGAAAGGTTTCTGAAAATCTGTTTTGTATATGTGACGCGATCAAGAGGAATGAGTCGGATGTCGGGGAATCCCAAATTGAGATATAGCCAATTCAAAATGGTGGCTTACATAAGTTTTGATGGAAATTCATGTATACAATTTGACATAACTTTGGAACAAAACGTCGTATCGACATGGGGTTTTCAGTTTCTGAAAGCTCTATGTGTCTTCCTTAAAACTGTATTAAAAACTCATTTATGACCAGGGTCGACATCCGACTCATTCCTCTTGATCGCGTCACATATGGTTAAAACTAATAGCCGCGTGGAAAGAGTTAATACAGAATGATACAGATACAATGCTGTCTAACGTGCTCCCAACAGTAAGCATCAGCTTTGTCACTAAGCTGTTGTAATACCCCATGCACTAATCGATGATTACCTTTTCATTTATTCAGTCGGGTACAATCTTAATGCCAGATATGTGTCCCTTGCAGTGTTGTCACTAGCCAAAATTTAGTGCCGGTTAATTTTACTGACGGCGAACGGAATAAATGTTGCAAACAAAGTGCAGTGGATCATGGCATGGGGTCTAGAGGCCTTCTTAATGTTTTTTAGGGGGTTGTTAATGCACTTTGAGGATTCTTGCCACATAACTTCTTGTTTTATGAGGCAGTTTTATGATTTTATCCACAAATTGTAAAAACAAAATGTGCATCACCAATTTTTTAATTTTTAGTGCCGGTTTTTTTACCCTTTTTTTTAAAGTGCCGGTCGGCAATCGTGAGTGCTGGCTCCTCCCGGCCGCCACCGACTGCCTTAGTGACAACCCTGGTCCCTTGGACGGAAACTTATTCTGGGGATTTTCATACAAGATAGAGTGACAAGACACAATCAATTATTCTTTATTCCTTTCTAAGAAAATAAGTGAATAAACATTTAAGTTCTGTTAATTGATATTCTCTTGGAGACCAAGTCGCATAAGTCACAAATGGGTTCATCCATCATTTCTGCGAAAATATATACATTAGAGAACGCTGTATACATAAGTGGGCACAGCACTTAGGTGTATGTTCCGATCACTTGAGATTTTTTTTTCTCACATCAACATATTTTGATATCAAAAGAAAATCCATATTTTTTTCATTATTTCTGTAAAATCTTAGGTGCAAGATATGTTGCATTAGACGACACAGACGTTATTCCAAAATGGAGTGAATTACCGCCAAAGGTGTTTAACCACCCGGCTAGTTTGTGTACTACTCATGGGCAAAATTTCATGTCACCTTGTGCTTCTAAAATAATAACCATTGGAGTTATGCAACTCAAACTTTAGAATATGACGATTTTAAGGATCACCTTCCTTTCATGTAGAATAGAAAACATAAAGTTAAAAATCGGGTCAGAAATCTGAACGCCTACCTTTAATATAAATATATCGCATTGGAATACATGTAAAATAGTATAAATCAGCCTCATTTATTTGCCCTTGATATCCATCTCTGGCATGTTGGGAATGCTTGTAACAGGGGTAGAATTTTGGCGCGAATCCGCGAATCGATTTGCGTAAAACACTACAGCGTGAATCCATGTGGATTCACGCCAAAAAAAGAAAGATGACTGGTAGACCTTAGATGACTGGTATTTGACCCTTAGTCAACAAACACGCCGAATTTGGAAGTTGTGCAAGCTTATAGCCTTATTCTTGATCTTATTTCCATTCATTTCACAAAAATCCATGGATTCTCAAAATCCTTCCGCAAGAATCCGTTTGGATTCTCGCGGCTCATAACGAAATTCTACCCCTGTTGTAATCAATGATTATGCTTTGAACTTCAATAAAATTGACAAAAAGTATCTTCAAATTAGATTTTACGATGTGCTCATGCAAACAGTGCCACTCCTATTTTCCTGTATCCTGAGCAAAGTACAAGGGATTATGTTTCATTTTAATCATATCATGCTAGCCTCACACCAAACTGATTCCCAAAAGACCCCAAACTATCACAAAATTGGATTTCATTTTAGCTAGAACTTACTAGCATTACACAAATGAGGAGTGATTTTGTGTTGTACCCCCATAAGTAGTGATGTCGAAATATAGAGGCAAGGCTCAAGGAAGCTTGGTTTTAGAGGGATGTGAGTGTTGTACAATAATAAGAGTTTGGGTTACAAATTTGATAACAAAGTAATTTCTTTGGCTGCGAGTAACTAAGAACAAAACCTAAGCTAATAAATCACGCAGATACCTTTTCAGAGTAATCTATACCATTTACTGTTGACACACTTGGGTCAAATATTGGTCTACATGCCGATATAACACTTCATCCCATTTATTTTTTAGATAAATATATTTTTTAAACAATTTTTATTTGTTCAAGAAAAAAGTAGGGTGCTTCTTGACACAAATTACCAGCTTTCACCTTTAATTACTTAAATTGTATAGCTGAAATTCAACAATTCCCCCATACTTACCAAGCGTGTGCAACCTGCGGCCCGCGGGCCACATGCGGCCCGCGGACCTCTAATCTGCGGCCCGCAAAGCAATCCTAAAATTCCCATTGACGCGGCCCGTTTTAACCGGAACTTCCTAGTTTTACACAAATGGCAGATTGACTTAGTGGTGTGCTCCCCTAGAATTAGTAGGGTGACGCGCTGTATTAAGTAAATACAACTCAAGGCGTGATTGGTGATAAAATCCCTGGTTAAAATGGCGCTGCAGCAGCAACAGCGAGTAAAAAGAGGAAATTACACGAAGAGAAGCGGGTATTCCATGAGCAATGGATTCCCCTCTCCTCCTCCGGATGTGTTTTGGAATGTTTGACAATCACTGCGGCCCGTGAATAGTTCTCAAAATCACAATGCGGCCCGTGTGGTAGAAAAGGTTGCACATGCTTGCCCTAAGTAAAGTAGCAAAGTATTGATAATTTAAGATAAACCGCGCTGCTGTGGGAAACCAGCATGCTGATCGAACCGCACCCCACAGATAAAGCGAAAAGGAACTTGACTATTATTTTAATTTGATCATCTTAGTGTTAAGGTTTTTGAAAATGGTTAAAAATGAAGTACAAATAAATTATGTTCTATTTGCATTGTGTATTTATGAAATGGCGTTCAAATCCTTGGTGGTTGTTGAAAGGGATTAAAACATGTTTCAGTGTATGTGCATCACCAATCTACAATTTGCGTTCTGCATGTTTATTTCACTCGAGCAACCATGCATACGTCGCGAACAGGGTTCTAGCCAGGACCATTTTAGTGCCGGATACATTTACTGACGGCGAACGGAGAAAGTGTAGCGAACGAAGTGCAGTGGATCATGGCATGGGATCCAGAGGCCTTCTTAATGTCTTTTTAGGGTTTTTTAATGCACTTTGAGGGTTCCTGCCACATAATTTCTTGTTTTATGAGGCAGTTTAATGATTTGATCCACAAATTGTTAAAAAATACACCAAAAAAAGAAGGGAAAAAAAAAAATAATAATAATAATAATATTTTTTTTAGTGCTGGGCGCCCAGCCCATTTTGAGCCCTAGTCCTGGGCGGATATTGTCAGTGCCGGGCGCCCCGCCCAGTGCCGCCCACCGTAGCTAGAACCCTGGTCGCGAACACCATTGTAGAATGATGATACACATACGCTGAAATGTGATTTAATCCCTAAATATTACATTAACTATTCTTTTCAGCTAAATGTCCTAGCTTATCCTAATGTGGACCATACCCCAGGGAGGGGGGCACTGACATTGGAAAAGGGTATAGGTATGTGCCGCGCTTAAGACCCCCTTTTTTCACCCTCTGCTGCTAGCTCTTATGACCCCCTTTTTGAGCCTGCATCAGCTCTTAAGACCCCAATTTTATTGAAAATTCAAAAATCGCGAAATTTTGCGTTCCAAAGCCACTATTCTTCCAAAATTTTGTGTTCTAAAACCCCCCAATAAATGAAAATATGCATTCTTGCTAATCAAAATTGAACTATAGGCCAGTTCTCAAGACCTACTTTTTTGAGAAAAAAATCAGTTCCTGAGACCCTATTTTTCGTCATAAAATCCACTCAGTTCAGTTTTGTAGCCCCCCTTTTTCAGACCCTGTGCGGCACACCCCCTACTCCCAAAAAAGTTGAGTGCCCCCTCCCCCCGGGACCCTTCCTTCTTACAGGAAGTGTGTCATTGCCATATAGGTGAAGTAACACACAGTACACAGGATATAGGGGTAAAGAGTTTCCAATTGACCTTTAAAAAACCTACGGTCAACTTAAGGCTTTTAACGATACGATAGAGCACGATTAAATGGCGAGTGTTTCCCGTGAGTTGTCATACTATGTATGTAGTCATCGGGCGTGCATAATGGATAGTCAAACGAATGCTCGCTGAATTTCAATCAGAAATTTATGACATGATTTATTCGATATCAAATGGCACTTCAGTTTATAGTGCAGTTCATTTCTGTTCATGCAACAACATTTATTGGGTAACTAACAAGCATTTCCTTGAAACAAATTTCAGGGCGGGAAATAGAGGGCAAAACGGCAAGCTCCTTGTTGGGAAATGTTGCCATCTGGAAGGAAATCCCCCCCCCCCAAAAAAAATAATAATAATAATAATAATAATAATAAAATAAATAAATTTTAAAAAATTTTAAATTTTAAATTAAAAAAAAAATAATAATAAAAAAATTAAAAAAAGTTTTTTGTTTAGATTTTGTTTAGATTTTGTTTTTAAAGAAATAGGCACTATACAGCCAATATTACATAAAATGATGCACCATGGCATCAATTGGACCTAAAAAGCCCCCCTCAGACACCCCCATTTGCTGCTAAAGCAGTGGGAAATCCAACGTCAAATTTCCCTTGCAGAGAAACTTTGCACTTTTTCCAGCCCTGACAAATTGACTTGATCAATGTTTTTAAAAGATTCAAAGACTTAATAAAGTCAAGGAACAAATATTTTTCAAATGTTGATAATTAGAGACGGTGGTTAATTAAGAACTTAACATATTTTTTTTGGTTTGGAGGCAAAATTGGTGATCAATAATTGCAATCTAAAATCATAATTTGTTGGACTTAAATCAAATCAAACTTGTATGTGTGTGTCAATTGTTGAACCTCATTGGATGCATATCCCATAAGACACAACTTGGGAGAGCTCTTCAAGGTTCACACAGCGTACACTCATGTACTTATGTCCACAGAATTATGTCCACAGAATTATGATGACAACTATGAATAAGCGATGGCAACTATTACGATGACAACTATGAATAAGCGATGGCAACTACCCCTACCCACCCATTTTAAGGGGTGATTTTGGAAAAAAAGGTACCCATTTTTAGGGGTTTTGCTTCATTTTAGACCCAATTTTCGCAAATTATCGGAAAAATAGACCTAATTTTTGCAAATGTTTGCGATAATTGACACAAAAATCGCGACAATAGACCCATTTGTAAAAAGTGACCCCATTATTAGGGATTTCCAGCACAAAATCATACCCCATGTTTAGGGATTTTGTGCCCAAAAAGCTACCCATTAGAGCGGCACACCCCCGTATACCGTCTTAGGCGAGTACCCTCCGGGAAGCGATAGGGACAATATACTTACATCTACTTCACCGATATCTATTACATAAAAGTTGTCGCCTTCATCACCTAAAATAACAAACAAAAGTAACAATTATTTATCATCTAAGTCAATCCCAAACATTGTTAACCCACCGCTTCAAGCAGGGGTTCTCAACATTATTTAATGGAGCGCCACAATTATGAGATAAAATGTATGATGAACCGCCGAATGCACCCATTTTCTTATGTATTTCTTTGTATTTTTGAGGAGTCCAAGCACCAACTACCAGTGCTCCAAGTGCCACATTTGATGCGTGCGCCGCCAGTTGAGAAGCCCTGGATTAACCCTAACTCTCTACCCCCCACTTTTTTCAGATTTTTTTTTTTCAACATGGAAGATCGACCAAAATTTCCCCCTGATCCCCCCGGGATTTGATCCAGGGAACTCCAGCATGTGGAGCTTAGGATTCCCCACTACACCACGACTGTCAACGGTAGTCTGCGCAGTGTATTGCGCAAACTATATGGATTGGGTCCATTTTTTCATCGAATAACATCCATGCCGGGTGGTACCAACGTTCCCAGTCGTGGTATATTGTGGTATATGGTAGGGTTAGGGTTATAGCATTACCGGCCACTGCCATTTATACTTTGTGTCATTTTAAGTTTGGCGGTTTCATCAGTACATCTTCTATCGGTTGTATCATAATATTACAAGCGTAACACTTTCCATGCGGCAGTCGTATGCAGACAACAGTTCCAACATTTCACAAATGTTTCAAAAATGTTAAAAGTATTAAATTTCATCACCATATTTGGAATCATTGTGAGAAATGCATTACAATAAGTACAAACATGCATAGTATTGGTTCAGTAATCCTTGAGATAGACTTTGTAAGTTGGGAAAGGTTTCAGAAAAATATATTTTGTAAATGGTGAAACTAATAGCCGCATGGAAAGTGTTAACTCAAATATGAATCTGTGTTAAAGAAGAATGTCAGCCCTGGTGCAAAACCCTTTCCTTGCTTAAACAGTGTTTTGCTAGATATGTATTGCTTCATTCTCCCGTATCCAGTTTGAAATCAAGTCTCTTCGCACTTTCCACAGGGGTATTAGTTTTACCATACAAAACAAATTTTTCAGAAACCTTTCCCAAATGTCAAAGTCTATTCAAGGCAAGGCTGTGAATGTACGGGTAGTTTCGTACCCGGGTACCCGACCCGTTTTTCGGGCGGGTACCCGGGTACCCGGGTACCCGAAAATAGAAACTAAAAAAAAAATTTAAAAAAAATTAGATTTTTTTATTTTAGATTTTTTTATTTTAGATTTTTTTGTTATTTTGTCCCCCAAAATGACACATGGTAGGGTCAATAGAGGTCCTTTGGGGACACATTTGTACTAAAAAAAATAAAAAATAAATTTTTTTTAATTTATTTTTTTAACATTTCGGGTATTCGGGTACCCAATTTGGTACCCGGGTACCCGGAATAGCGGGCGGGTACCCGGGTTCCCGGGTATAAGTCACAGCCTTAATTCAAGGATTAATGAACCAATACTAGATATGTTTGTACTTATTTTAATGCATTTCTCTGGGTATATCCAAACATGTGGTAATGACATTCAATAATTTGGACTATTTTGAAACATTTTGTGACATTTTTGAATGTCGTCTGCAGACACCTGCTGCATGGAAAGTGTTAACATATTCATAAATTATATTAACTAGCGGCGTACCCTCGCTACGCTCGGGTCCCCGCTAGATGGTTCACATTAACTACCTCTGAAACCACATAAACCCCCTACAACACCCCCTAAACCAGGTTAATTTATAACCATATCCCTTCTAAAGACATTATAAACCCCCTATAACCCCCCAATCAGAATCAGAATCAGGTTGATTTATAACCATGTCCCTCCTAAACTTTATTAACCCTGTACACTACTCAAACAGCATCAAGTTAACCCTCGGTACTTTTAAAACCACATAAACCCCATACAACCCCCCCCCCCCCCCCCCCCCACTGCAACTACACCAACCAGGTGGATTTATAATCATAACCCTCCTAACCATTTCCCGCGGCTACTTCATCCGCTAGATGGTTATGCCATATTACCTACCTCTGAAACCACATAAACCCCCTACAACACCCCCAAACCAGGTTGATTTATAACCATATCCCTCCTAACGGCATTATAAACCCGCAACCCCCACCCCCAATCAGGTTGATTTATAACCATATCCCACCTAAACCATTTACCATAGCTACTTTATTAACCCCTATATAAAACCGCATCAAGTTAACCCTCGGTACATTTAAAACCACATAAACCCCCTACAATCGCCCCCCCCCCCCACCCCCACTGCAACTACACCAACCAACCATTTCCTGCGGCTACTTCATTAACTCTTAACCCTATCCTAAAACATTTCCCGTGGTTTTACCCCCCCCCCCATGCACACACCCAAACCAGTTTGATTTATAATCCCTTAGATTGTTGTTAAAGTAAAGAAATCAGGTTGCTTCATTAACCCCCGCAAAACGCTAATTGTACCATTATAACCCTAGGCCTATCCTAAACTATATCCCGTGGTTTTACCCCCCCCCCCCCACCATTTCCCGTGTGGCTTCTGCGCCATGTGTAAGGGTGCGTGCCGCGGCAGTGAGACCTTGCGTAAACATGCACGCGACGCGTTACCACGGTAAGAGTACGCTGTAGTAGTACACGCAACGAACAATGTTGTTCAATTCTAGTGGCATTTATGAGCCAAATCTGAGAGGTTTTTTGCTGTTTTTGGAGCCAATTGTTAACCAATTTCACTGAAATAAACTTTAACACCCTTCCCGTTATTTCCTCTATCTTCTATGCAAATTAGGCGCCACTTTGATTAAAAGCAACGGAGAAATAAGGATAACAAATAAATAAACACACAAACAAACAAACATACACCGTTTCCAGATTTATAGTAGGATACGAGGAGGGCATCTACTTTACCTTTAGGGGTCGTCCATTATTTTCGCCATTTTCAGTTACGTACAAAGCGTACGTAAGAGGGGGGGAAGGGGTTGAAATATACCCCAACCGTACATAACTTAAATGGCGATCTTGAGAGGCGGGATTTTTTTACAAAATAAAATAAAATTTCGCCATTTATTGCGTACGTAACTCGAGGGGGGGGGGGGAGGGGGGTAAAAAGTTACATACGCTCTGTACGTAAGTGAAAATGGCGATAATTTTGGACGACCCCTTATTCAAGGGTGGTTTTAATGAAACCAGATACAGGATTTACTTTGTGGAAAAAGGAAAAAGGTGACACAGATTCTCATAAGTTTTTTGGGGAAACGGGAGCCATTTTGTTTTAACCAGGAGCCATATAAAAATGTTGAAAGGTATCCATTTAAAATTAAGGGTTGTGTACTTGCCTTGTTGTATAACTGTTTCTCCTTCATTGTGTTTGACTGGGTACATAGCATCAAAAATGTCACTGCAAGAAATACAAGAAACACACAACTATTAATAAATTAGAATGTTCACAATTTTGTAGACAAATCAGAAAAGCCCGAATCATTGGCTTAGGCCAACAAAAAAAAGTTTGTCTCAGATGACCCGCGCGCATTCCCGAAACCGCCCGCGTAAGCTTTTTTTTTAGTGGATTTTTTTTTTTTTTCAATTTTTTTTTTTTCCAATTTTTTTTCCAATTTTTTTTTCAATTTTCTCAAAAAAATCTTGCAAAATCCAACTTTTTGACCAAACAAATGACGATCAGGTCTAAATTGAAAAAAAAAAAAAAAAAATCCGCAGACCGCATTAGATTTTCAGTCTCTCATGTCATCTGAGACAAACTTTTTTTTTGGCCTTATAAGAACTCAAAGCCAGTAGAAGTTCTTGATAACAGATTTTAGGGAGATAAATACAACATTTTGTGTATCAAATATCAATTCAACCTGATTTTATGAAAATACTACCGACTGCAATATTTGGATGATTACTTCTTAAACTATTAGTAGATTTCCCTGGTATTTAGATCTTTTTGAATGCACGTAACACTCAGATCTTATTCAAATGTTTAAAAGATATAAGTCCAACCTATTTATCATCCAATTTTGAATTTGTACATAACTATCACAATCATACTACCAGGAATCATTCAAGTAATACTTTAATCATTCCTAAAATCAACTCAAATTCTGGTATGCGCACTTTTCTTTTCAGATCTAGCCATCTGTGGAACAATTTATCACCATCTATTCGCATTGATTTAGAAAATTTGTCACTCGGTCAATTCAAATCATATATTTCCACTGTATCTTTATATTATATATAAACACTAACATTTGTTATTTGTATGTACTTATGTATCGAAATGAGGGCCTGCTTGGAAAGCAGTGCAAGTCACTGAAGCATATTACCCTCAATAAAGAAAGCATAAATAAAAAATAATAAAAAATAAAAAAGATGTAGTACTTCCATATCCCGGGGGATTGGAAAAAGGTATGTGACGCGCTGAAGAACCCCTTTTCACCCTCTGCTACTAGCTCTTATGACCCCCTTTTGAGTATACATCAGTTCTTAAGACCCCCTGTTTTATTGAAAATTCAAAAATACTGTGAGCTTTTGCATTACAAAGCACCAAATTTTTCGAAGATTTTGCATTCTAAAATAATTAAAAAATTAAAAAATTGGAACTATAGGCCAGTTCTCAAGACCTACTTTTTTGAGAAAAAAAATCAGTTCCTAAGACCCTATTTTACGTCTAAAAATCCACTCAGTTCAGCTCTGTAGCCCCCCTTTTTGGGACCCTGGGCGGCACACCCCTACCCCAAACAAAGTTGAGTGCCCCCCCCCCCCCCCCCCCGGTTCCATATTCGACAAGATCCTAATCTTTTGAGCGTCTCATTTCCATGTATACATTACACACTTCTGATCAGTTGGCGTAGTATTCAATCTGTGACAGATGCAATAGCAATCGGCAAGTTAAAATCCGTGGGGGGGGGGGGGGTACTCGGATTTGGTTTGGTCGGGGGTGTGCCGCTGGAGATTCAAAACCCCTACCCATTTCTAAGGGTGATTTTGGAAAAATCGGTACCCATTTTTAGGGGTTTTGCTTCATTTTAGACCAAATTTTCGTGAAAATAGGTACCTAATTTTGGCAAATTTTCGCGAAAATAGACAAACAGGACCCATGTCTACGGATTTTTCAGTTGAAAAGCCTACCCATGGGCTAAGGATGTCTCATGAAAAAACGACCCACTGGAGCGGCTCGTCCCCGTATGCCTTACATACGTGAGTACCCCCCCCCCCCCCCCCCCGGGTTGAAATTAAGCATTATACTCTGCTTTCAAGCAACATCATACGACTCCATCTATATGGACTGGATTAATTAGATATTTGTTAGAAAGCAATAGAAGCTTTCATCATGGTAAGGCAAAAAAACAAAAAAAAAAGTTGTGTTGCCCTCACAAGCCAAAAAAGGGGAAAGAACGGCCGGCCGGATTTTTTATTTTTTATTTTTTTTTATTTTACCAAATCAATGATTTTATACCTATTATTTCAGTCAACATGTGTGAAGATACTAAGGAAAACGCTTACTGGATGTAATTTCAACCCAATGGTGAATATTTTGGTTTCTTGCTAATCAAAATCAAAAAAAATCTTGGAAAAAAAAAATCTTGGAAAAAAAATCTTGAACAAAAAAAAATCTTAAAAAAATCTTGAAAAAAAAAGAGATGTAAACCAGTATGGGATAAAAGTAGGCGGTACACCAATTTCAAATCTCAGATATGCCGATGACACTGCACTTTTTGAAACCTCAGAAGAAGACATCGAGAGGCTAACAACAGCCGTAAATGATGCAGGCAGGAAGCTAAATCTCAAGCTCAATGTCAAAAAGACAAAACTTCTAACAACTGGAGAAGAACAGCCTGTGCATAATATCTCAATCGATGGTGAGAATGTTGTACAAGTCAGTCGCTTCAAATACCTAGGCTCTGTGAAAACCACATCTGCCAGTTGCACAGCTGATATAAGAGCTAGAATCGGAATGGCCAAGGGAAGGATGATAGAACTCCAGGACCTATGGAATGACCGCAACCTCACAACAAACCTAAAAACAAAGATTGTAAAATCATTGGTATGGAGCGTGCTCCTTTACGGTCTGGAGGGATGGACTCTAATCAAAGCAGATGAAAATCGCATAATGGCTGCTGAAATGTGGATCTGGAGAAGAATGTTAAGAGTTAACTGGAAGGAGAAAAGAACCAACATAAGTATCCTGAAAGAACTTGGTGTAAAGCGACAACTGCTAGGAGAGCTTATCAAAAGAAAGCTGGCCTACTTCGGGCACATCATTAGAGGCAGTGGTAGCTTACTGGCACTCCACATCATAGAAGGGAAAGTGGAAGGCAGCAGGAAAAGAGGTCGTCAAAGGAAACAATGGTTTGACAACATCAAGGAATGGACTGGTATGAGTCTTATAAAGGCCAAGCGTCTGGCACAAGACAGAGTAGCTTGGAGAAAGATGATCCGGAGATGTGATCGTATGGCAGCCAATCGTCATATCTGACGGAGGCCGAAGAAGAAGAATATGTCTGATGCATCTCTAACACTTCGGTACCAATTGTCCATGTTAGCTCAGTTGGTAGAGCGTCTGTCAAGAGATTGAGAGGTCCTAGGTTCAAATCCTGGTCGAGGAAAATATATTTTTATTTCTCGACCACCACAGGGTAAGATTAATTACTATCATTACTTCCACCTTTCTACTAAATTTGATCTCACAAAGTTAAATAAATCACAAAATATCATACAGCCTGCGTCAGATTTGCTGTGTACTATATTCCTTTTTTATGAGGAGCGCCTCATTTTGTTTATTTTTTCTTCTGCAAAAAAACCCCGCCAATACAACTATTTGTTCCCCTAGGAAATTTGATTTCAGAGTTTCATCAAAGGGCAGTCAGATTTGCTGTGTACTGTATTCCTTTTATATAATGAGCACCAAAGATCCATTTTTTTTTTCTTCTGCAAAAAAACACCGCCAATGCAACCATTTTTTCCCCTAAGGAAATTTGATTTCAGAGTTTCATCAAAGGGCAGGGACTGTACGTGCCAAGTTTTATCCACAGACATCAGACACAAGCATATAAGGCAACAAAATTTGTTGTTTGATTGGCCATAGATCACTTTTAAAAGTTAGGTAGGTCGGTCTGGAAAAGGTTATTTTTATTTTCTAAACACTTAAAACTACCGCAAAAATGTCAGCTTTTACAATATAGCGGCCAGCCTCATGTCAATTAAAAATGGCAGTAATTTAGAAGTGATAGGAGTACATGTGACAAAATGCCACAAATGTGGTTAATTAACATCATTCTATATGTCACATAGGACAAAAGTATGTCCTTACACTCACAGATTTCATTTAAGTCACATCGACAGAAACATGTAGTCAATTCTGGCCAATTTTGATTGCTGTAAGGGGGAGGGGGGGGGGGGGGGGGGGTTACAACTCCTCTTAAACAGTTTTAAAGTTTTCTTTCTCATCAAGTGCTGATACCGGGGCTGATACCCATTCAACCCTGGATTTTGATACATGATGGATTTATAGGGTGTAACAAAAAAAGTTATACAATTTTGAAAATATTATTGAAAATATTTCTAATGTCATTTTTATTTCAAGGGTTCTTTGTTTGCAAAGGAAATGTCTTCAGCTTGGAAATAAACTTTATTTCTTTCAAAACGGTGGTATAATTGCAGAGAAGTTACCAATTGTCTAAACTACTCTTAAAATGACTTGGACCACTTTGCGTCTTAAAAGTAACAGAATCACAGAGAAGCTGGAACGAATAAATCCTTAGTGTAGTGACTGGCTTTTAGAGGTAAACAATGGCAAATTGTACGAAATTGGGTACGAAATTGGGTAATCAAGCGTAAAATATCTTAAAGAAACTTATATTCCATGCCCAGTTGTGTACGATTTGCCAATGTTTACCTCTAAAAAACAGTTAATTCATATGTTCACACTATATGATTCATTCATTTCAGCTTCTCTGTGTTTCTACTACATTATGACGCAGAGTGGCCCAAGGCATTTTACGACTAGTTTAGACAATTGGACACTGCTTTTGTCATAATATTTTCGAAATTGTATAACTTTTTTTGTTACACCCTGTAGTGCCTTGCTCAAAAGCCAATATCTTGACCACATCCCCACACCCTCTCTCAGTCCAATGCTAAGGACTCCCTTTCAAATTCCCAAAAAAATATTTGTTAGAAAATATTTGAGCGATTCGCTTCTAGGAATCAACCGAGACATATAACTCATATCAAAACTCTTGATGTTAAAGGTAGATGTTCCGATTTTCAACTTGAAGTTTTCTATTCTACATGAAAGGTCATCCTTAAAAACGTCGTGTTCCAAAGTTTGAGTTGCATAGCTCTAATGGTTCTTATTTTAGACGCACACGATGCTGTGAACTGTACCCATTGAGTAGTACACAAACTATATCGGTGGTTACCACCATTCGCGGTAATTCGACGTTATTTCATCGATTTCTCCGTAATTATACCGATTTAGGCCGTCAAATTTCAGTATGATGATGAGAAAAATACGAGCTTTCATATGATAATCTCCGTATGTTTGAAATAATTCTGTGTTACGAAAATGTGATCGGGTCATCTACCTTTAAGCTATAGAACTTCATATTCCATGGATTTTTGATTGTGTATAGATTGCGTGGAACATTATTGGTAAATTTTGAATTATTCTTCCAAATTTCTTCGCCTTAGTGGGAGAAGTGTCGCAGCCATTTTGTAAGGTATAGTTCATTGACAGTTCCTCTGTATTAATTCACGGCTGTTTGACTGTCCGATTTATAATTAAAATTATGAGATAAAAAAAAGATTACATAGTGGCCCATTTAGGGTTTGACCTGATTTAGGTAGCGCTAATGAATACGAGTATACGGTGAAAATTTCAAGAAAATTGTTCGAGCCCTTTTTAAATTATCGGCATTTTCTACTTGACACACATTTTACATGTAACTCTATGGCAAATGTGGCCGATGAGGGCGCTATTATAGTAAATAATAATATTCAAAGCTCTATTTCTCAGAACTGGCACCAACAAATGTTCTGAAATTTCTACAAAAAATGGCCAGTATATTTAGTCAGTTAAAACCAGAACCGGGCCAGCAAGTTACGGTATTCTCAGAATAAAACGGACAAATTATGTGGGATCAAACAGCCGTGAATTCACTGCTGTAAGGAGACATGCCGATTTGGAACTGATCAAACTATAGTCATATGAGACATCATTTGTGATGCGATCTGTGAAAACCTGTCAAAATGTGAACTAGGGATTACAGGGTGAGTCAGAAAGAACGGGAACTTTTTTCACAAAAGCGTCACAAAAGATGTAGGCATGCATATTCCAAATCAATGGTAGCGCCTTCAAGACCTACAATTTGGCTTTCATTCGAAAGAAGAATTTTAGAAATCGATCATTTCGTTATCATGTTACACTAATTTGAGTAAAGCCCAAAAAATCTGAAGCAAATCCACGCAATGGTCAAATTATCAAGCCATTCTTAAAAGTATTCTAAAGGGGTTTACCTCCTGAATCAGTAGATATGCCTCCTTTAACTTTTCCTTCTTGATTTCAGGCTTTTTATTACACAGATCTACTTATTTCCAGTCATTTTAAGCTATTGTATCCACCATTCATGTGCCTTTTCAGTTTTTTCACGAGTTTTATTGATCAGCATCTCTGAATCAGGCAACCAACAATACTATCGGTTATTGCCATTCCGTGGATAGGCTTTAAAATACGGGATTCTACTTAATATTTCTGTGGCGCTTTCGCCAAAAAAGTGCCCGTTCTTTCTGACTCACCCTGTATGGGTAAAATGTTTTTAAAAAATAGCAGATCTTTGTGAAAAATAGTCAAAAGAAAGTGTCTCACACAACTGAGCTCATCAGTCATAATATGTCTGAAAATTACTTATTTTGAGATAAAAAGAACCATGGCCTTGACAGGAATTATAAGTACAATTTAGAATAAATGTACCATCAATCCTTATGGAAAATCTACATCAGTAATTGACATTTAATACGATATTACACACTAACGGTCTCTTTCACAATCATCACAAATTGAATTTTAAATAATAAAATAAAACTGTTCTTCTTAATCTACATCAGTAATTGACATTTAATTTGATATTACACACTAACGTTCTCTTAAAAAATCATCACAAATTGAATTTAAAAAATCAAATAAAATTGTTCTTCTTAATTGAAAATGGACATAAATCGGCAAACACAGTTTTGAGATAGAGACCAATATATATGGTGAAATATAAAAAAAATAATAGAAACAAAAAATACCCTTCTTCAAATCATATGTTAAGATTGCAAAGTCTGATTATCTTCAACATGGTATCATTTTAAAGCTTAACATTCACTCTTTCAAGCCATACCAAAAACCCAGAGTTGACGCGGGCCTTCAACATGTCCATTTTGATGTGACTGGTCACAATTGCTTTTCTAAATTGAAACTTTCAATTTACTAAATCATTCTCATAATATATATACAGTCATCAAAAAAAGTAACTATACAGGTAATAAATGGGCTTCTAACTCTAAAAATATATATCTTACCTAAAAATATTAAACTATAAAGTTGTTGAATATTAGTCTTCTTTAAAATGAGATATTGCATGCTAGGATCGGGTGATTATTAAAGAAGTGACACTCGTAAATTTAAGGTGAAGTCCCATTTTCATTTTCACTTTCTACACGCGGACCCATCTATGGGTACCTTATCGATTACCAGTAGTGCAATTGGGGGATGCATGCGCAGGTTGGACAGTCTTGTTCGATGGATCGATAGGCCACACACACGCTACCTGTCATACTCTCCCCCGTGTTGAAATGCAAAATGTGAAAATGAAATTGTGACTTTACCTTACATTTTGGATTGTCACTTCTTCAATATTCAACCGATCCTAGCATGCAATATCTCATATTGAAGATAAATTTCTCAACAACTTTACAATTTAATAGGATATATATTTTTAGAGTTAGAAGCCCATTTATTACCCGTATAGTTACTTTTTTGATGACGGTATGCACCAGCACACCTTTCTTCACAATAATATATTGGTTTTTCCTTTCACCTCAAAATTATTTCATATTTTATCCATTTTAAATTGCAATTTTCATGTCTTTTTATTGTATCTTATCATTTAGTAGTGTGAAAATACTGCAATTTCATTGTTTAACACATTTTAAATCTGATCCATATCATGTAAACATGAAAGCCCAAACACACAATATAATTCCATATCGTAAATTAACCATGTTACCATATCACATGGCACGACAAACCATAGGTATTTTTCCGTATTGTGTGAACATGCAGGGGATAACTAATAATATTTGTAGTGCTAAACAAAATCTTGTTATGATGCTTTTAAATTACTACTAGCAATCGTTGTCGGAATCATTCACTTAAATTATATAAAACAAGACAAATGTGTTGTGCCGATTAAGATCTATATTTCACTATTTCACTAATAAATTAGATTGAAATCAAGCCATCTACTCGTCAATTCAATTGATGATTTATACCAAGACCACGGAGATTGTGAGCACTGTCTTCTTTTAATGCATACTTCTCAAATTTCATTACACGAATCGGGCACACACAGTGTTTCCAAAATAAAGGTTGCCCAGGTGTAGTACAATCCATCCAGTTTGCGAAAATAGCCTCCATATCTGCTCTTATTTTAGGTTCATTGTGCTACTTTTTTAGCCTTTTGAGGAGAAAATCACCTGAAATGCACCCAAATTGGGAGGCAAACTTAGAGGCGAGGGAAGGGTTTACGAGACGTTGCAAAGAAACACCTTTATGCCTAAAAGATATATTATGATTGGAAAACCTCGAGTACAACACAGTCCAATCTGATGGATTTACGCTACAAAATTTGATATTTTTGCTGAATAGCATGTAGCATGAAAATTAGGATTTCTTTTAGAGGTTTTAAAGCTTAGAAAATGCTCTGATAGCACACATAATAAACTCAAAATTGACTTCACCAGCAAAGTCCTGCCCCCCCCCCCCCCCCCCCCCCCCCCCCCCCCCCCCCCCCGATGCGTCACATATATATTCCCAAATTCAAATCAAAGCATGATACATAAATGTCAACTCTATATTGGAATATGTTTTGACGTCACATCCGTATGTCCAGTGAAATGTACTGGAGAAATATAAAAACTGATCTGGCATTTAAGTCTAGGTGCAAATTTTAAATTCAATTACTTTGTTTGTCATCTGTGGAACTAGCTGTATGCATATTTAACTAAACATTATAGCGTAAAGTCTGAACTATTTTGTTTCTCCGAATACTAAAAATAGCATTGCCTTCATATCAGTATTTTACTAAATATCTTTGAATGAATTCGTGTTATATCTTCTTTCTTTTGCTATCTACTGAAGATAGTAACGTAAAGTAACTTAGCATTTTGATGACATTGTTCATTGAGCACAACAATATTAAAAAGAAAACATTCCTTTTGGAGCACTAAAAGAGGGGAAAAACCCAGCATTTTTAGAACTCGTTGAGGAAATATGGATGAACTTTTTCAAACTGCAACAGCTTTATTAACTGCAAAGAGATTTATTGTTTGTAAGCAAGGCGGTGAAAAAGCTGTCAAAATGGTTACACATTTTGAACCACCCTGTGTGGAAACAATGAACCCTGAACAGGTTTGTATGGTAAGTGATACTTGACCGCCAGCCTTAGGGCGATTCATTCACTCACTATCTGCTAATAAGTAATATACATCACAGATAAAATGGACGGTGATTTTAATGTACATCAAACTTAAAAGTATTCTGGAGAATGATGACGGCACACTGTAGCTAGCACAATGTGATGTCCTCATCTGATATATAACCATACTTTGTGGATGAACTTTTTTTTTTAACCACCCTGTATAGAGAAGATTCACCCTGAACAGGTTTGTATGGTAAGTGATACTTGACCGCCAGCCTTAGGGCAAATCACTCACTCATTCACTATCTGCTAATATACATCACAGGTAGAATGGAGGGACATTTTAATGTCCATCCATACTTAAAAGTATTCTGGAAAATGATGACGGCACACTGTAGCTAGCACAATATGATGTCGTCATCTGATATATATATCTGTACTTTGTGGATGAACTTCTTTTTTTTAACCACCCTGTATAGAGAAGATTCACCCTGAACAGGTTTGTATGGTAAGTGATACTTGACCGTCAGCCTTAAGGCAATCCACTCACTCACTATCTGCTAATATATCTATCACAGATAGAATGGACCGACATTAAGCAATGGTGGACATTGATGATAACGGCACACTTGTAGTACAGTATGTATTGAAGCACAATGTGATCAACATCATCGGATATGAAACCTCACTTTGTGGTATAGAAAAAGGGGGGGGGGTTTCGGTAAATTCTCATGATCTAAAGATATTCTTTCTGAGTTTGGTTGCTTGTTTGGCTACTAAAATATAATGGAATAAAATTTTAATCATAAAATAATGATTTTTCTTCATTTGATATTTGTTTATAGAACAGGTGTATTCATGTAAGTTGGATATCCTGAATGGTTACAAAGGTTACGCATGATGTCACGGCTGTCCGATTTATAATTAAAATTATTGAATAAAAAAAGGTTAATTAGTGGCCCCGTTATGGTTTGACCTGATTTAGGTAGCGCTAATGAATACGAGTATACGGTGAAAATGTCAAGAAAATTGTTTTAGCCCTTTTTAAATAATCGGCATTTTCTACTTAACACAAATTTTACATGTAACTCTATGGGAAATGTGGCCGATGAGGGCGCTATTATAGTAAATAATAATATTCAAAGCTCTATTTCTCAGAAATGGCACCAACAAATGTTCTGAAATTTCTACAAAAGATGGCCAGTATATTCAGGTACTTGAATCAGTTAAAACCAGAACCGGGACAGCAAGTTACGGTGTTCTCAGAATAAAACGGACAAATTATGTGGGATCAAACAGCCATGATGTATAATTGGCCTTGGGCTATAGTATAACTACAGTGGGGATCATTTGCACAGCGAACAACTTCCTTTGTTAATTGATCATGCAATCAAAAGAGATTGTCTGATTTATTCATTAAAGTACACATGCAGGATTGCCGCCCACATGAAAAACAGATAAATATTGATGGCATTTTCGGCTAATTTTTTCTTCTTCTTACGCAGTTTTTGAACAAAACTGTAAAACTGTATTTTTTTAATAATTTGTTTCTTCTTTTTCTAACGCGCACCATTTAACTAACGGCACGGAAGCTTTGAGACAAAAGATTTTTTTCATATTAAGATATTATTAGGAAATCGTCACAAGACACAATCACTTCACTTCATTTACCAGGCTACCGACACACAGTATCAGCACTTAGATTGTAATATCCTCTGACAGCTTCCCAATCTTGCTTGGGTCACCGAGGCAAAGTACCTTGCCCAGCCCAAGGATACAAACACATTGGCTGTAACGGGGCTAGAACTCACAACCTTTGTATTGTGAGACCTGCATGCTATCCACTAAACCACCCGTGCTCTCAGAGGACAGTTCAAAACTCTCACAAAATGTTTCAAAACTTAAATTATTGAATTTCCTCACCATATTTGGAATCACCGTGAGAAATGCATTACAATAAGTACAAACATACCACATACCTAGTATTGGTTCAGAAATTCTTGAAAATAAGACTTTGAAAGTTGGGAAAGGTGTCTGAGGAATCTGTTTGTATATATGGTAACACTAATAGCCGCGTGGAAAGTGTTAAAATTATATCAACATTACATTTGTCTGGATAACAAACATGTAATAAATTTTGCTTGGCCTGTACATGTCCCAAACTACCAGGAAAGATTTAAACTGCAATAATCATGTAAATGATATGAACGGTTCAGTTGAGTTTATTACACACGCTTTGACACACAAGCTTGCAAATGCATTCAGATAATATGCTAGATCTCTCGCTACAAATTACGTAGGCACACGTATGTAACCACTTACTAGCTGAAGGCCAAATTGTCGTATAAGCTTTCAAAAATGGTGATAATCATGTAAAGGGATTCACTATGAGCGATGAAATTACCGTTCAAATGTAGAAATAGTAGTCGTATAGTGATGCTCATTCAATTATATCACAGGTTTTGCTTTCACAGCGAAAGCCGGCCATTCACAACAGTTCACTGGCTATAATAATCACTGTTTCAGAGGGGTATTGATCACCGTGCAGCGAGTAACACAAATAAAGACCTTGTATAATCATTACAATCCAATCAAACCATTGATCGTTTATGTTATTGTAGCGTTTAATTGTTTATATAGAGTGCATACGGAGTTGCCTATTCACTTATTAGATCTAAAGCTACAATTGAATCGCTGATGGTTAATTACGATTTGTAAAGTCAATGTTTACGGCTATATATCTATTATTTCTAGCAAAGCACGATAACAATCATGTAACAATCTGATGGTCAGTCGATGTATAGCCATTTAATAGATAAACAAAGAGGGCCATATACACGGTTTTAGCTTAAAACTGTGCCTAACTAAACTTGTGTCTACATTAAACGTGAACTTGTCTTTTAAACGATGTGATTATGTACGAGAATACGGACAAGAAAGTATAAGGGGAAAACATTTGCCCAGATTATTATATTTATTTATATCTTATTGTCATACATACCGTAACACTTTCCAAGCGGTTATTAGTTTTACCATTTTTTAGAAATCTTTCCCAACTTCCCAAGTCTTATCTCAAGAATTACTGACCCAAAACTAGGCATGTTTGTCTTTATTTTAAAGCATTTCTCATGTTCAATAATTTTGACATTTTTGGAACATTTTGTGAAATTTTGGAACTGTCGTCTGCAGACAACTGTCGCATGGAAAGTGTTATGCAAATATGAGGAAGATGTCAATCCTAATGCAAAATCTATCGATTAGGGTTTCAAATGTCACATCTCCGTCGCTTTGCAAGAATCTCACAAAATATACTGTAAAGTGTAAATTTTCACGTGTGTAAATTTTTGCGCTTCACACATTTTGAACAATTTTGCTTGTTTTTATTTTCACGATTTTGAGCTTCCTTACACAGACCTACCTACATACAAAATGAATATATTCGCACATTTTTATTTTCGCGCTTGCTGATCTTAGCACAACAAGCGCGAAAATAATTGTAGAGCGAAAATTTCCACCTTTACAGTAACAGCTTTTTAGAAGGCATTTCAGGTCAAATCTTTATCCCCTCTATATGGGTATTTTACTAGAATTAGGATAAATTCTGTCGGCAAAATGACATATTCAAAGCTCCCACTGGCTAGGGCTACAAAAAGGGAGTCACTTATATCCATTGTACCAAAGAAAGAGGCTTTAAGGAATTCAAAATAAAAGAAACTCTTGAATGATTGATTGCTCAAAAAATTATATAATGTGGTTTAAGATGAATAACACCTAAAATGCATTTTAATGTGTTATGCCATAAGACCTTCCACCATACCAAATATAAGGAAAATCAATATTTTGATCGTGCACATGACCTGGTGATAGGTGTTATCCATCTTAACCAATCATCGACACTCTAAGAAACACACGGGTGTCAATTGACCAATCATAGACACTGTAAGAAACACAGGGGTGTAAATTGACCAATCATAGACACTGTAATTTACCTTCTTTCGGTTTCATCCAGATGTGAGAAGAGAACATTTTTGGAGATGGCCTTTGAAAGAGCAGCCATGGTCTTGTAATCTTTAGGTATCACCTGTTAAAGAAAGAAATCAAGTAGAATTATCAATTAGTCAATTACTCTTTAAAAATTACGGTCAATAAATAATAGTCAAAATATAGCAATTAGGCGACAACAAATTAATAGCCTGTTCTACGGATCCGACTGACCAATTTCCCCCCCCCCCCCCTTCAAAATCGAAAATTCACTAACAAAAAACCTGACCGGCCAACCCTATCTGAGAGGTCTGTTTACCCGTAGAACAGGGGGGGGGGGGTTCCGTCGCATTACCTTCCCGGAAAGAAATGGTACTTTTTTAAATACAACTACAACCCATGAAAACAATAGTTGGAAGAATTCAGTCATTTTATGTTATCATGTGTCGCATTAAAAGTATGCATGTGAAAATTACAAGTCTACATTCAGAGAATAGCAGAAACCGTCCCCTCTTCCCTACTAATCAATGCTAGGTCTGCTTACTTTACGGTTAGATCAAATAATATATCTTCTGAATACCCCAATCTCTGACTACCTCAATCCAGTGTCAGTCTGTATCTGCAGAATCCACAGTGGGCCCAATCCATATTCATGATGCAATAAGGCCAAACAAAGAAGAAAGTCTGTCTCGGAAACATTGTGCAAAAAAGCTAAGTGCTGTGCGATTTTTATTTATTTAATTTTTTTTAGAAAATAGGCTATGAGGTATGCGATTTGGGGGGGGGGGGGGGCTATTTTTGTGTGTGTTTTTTTGGCTTATCCAAGCTTACGGAGAACTTTGTTAAACTTTCGAATTTTTTTTATTAAAAAAATCAAAAAAGAAAAGAGTTTTTTAGCCCCCAGCGCATAGCTCATTTCACATACCAATGCGGGCGGGCTTCTGAGACCGACCTTCTTCTTTGTTTGGCCTAAGACAATGGTGTACTAGTACAGTATGATAATGTAAGCCATTTCTTAGGCTGGTCAGGAGGTAAGGGCTTAGGCAGCCAGCCGAGTAGGGAGTGTATGTACACACCCACTTTTGTAAATTCACAGTTTTTACCAACCCAGTGTTTGTCCACATGGCCTATACTTTGTACACAAATCCTTAAATTTACACACCCAGTTTTTGAATTGATACACATTTACACACCCACATCTTCAAATCCTCCCTAAGACCTTGTCATGAGGTATATATGAGTACATCAAGGGAGCAGTGAGCATTTGATCAGCGTTCGAAATGGTGATAATCCGTACGCCCTAAATGACCAAAATTTACCGATAACCAGTTTTTCCTTGCCGATCATCCGATGGATAACCAGAATTTCAACCACAATGAAGTCAATCTAAATGCAGATGACTAAAAATTGTGGCGGATAACCAAAATCTCCAATTGGGTTCATTCCGTTGCTGTTCTGACATAACGACACATCACTTTACTTAATTCTGTTGTGATGTGTCATTATGTCAGAACAGCGACGATTTGCTGGGTAACCTGTTTATTTTTCTTATTTCTGACACTGCATTTGACCAACTGTCAACATATATTGTCTGGATTACAGTTACCTTGATGAGGTGTCTACTGATTTGGGTAGAAAATCCTAGATTATTATTAATTTATTGTTTGTTTCATAATGTTGTTTCATAGCCCATGCATGTTTTATGAATCTCACTCTAGGAATAAGTTTAGATATTACTGTAAAACAACTTAATTTCGCTAGCAATTTAATTTCGCTTATTTCGCTAGGAGATCCAATTCGCCAAATTAAATTGCCGCCAATTCTATAATTTGTAATGGTTATAGTAAGATGATACAAATTAGTGAAATTAAATTGCCGCAAAAAGTTGACTAAATCGCTAAATTAAGTTGCCGTGAAATTAAACTGTTTTACAGTATGCATACTTGTTTCAAATGTAATTATTTTTGAGTTAATATTATGTTGTAGTCTAACAAATTAAATTTCATAGAATTCTCTTGTATAGATATTGCACTCAAGTACTTTTTTGTACACACATACAGGGTGTATCAACAAAATTAGGACTCTGTTTCATGACGGTGTAATTCTTATTATAATCATTGGACCATGACCAATTTAGTCTCAATGTAAAGCCCAATTAATTATTATGATATCCTGAAAATATAAGATCAATCCGATGCAAAATATGAAAACTAGCGTACTTTGCGTAAACCATGTCATTTACTGGTTTGTACAATGGGATCTACATGTACAGACCAGTAAATAATATGATTTACATTTCAATACGTTATAATAATTGTCAACATAGTAAATAATCTATCAGTCAATAGCAAAGTTTAGTTTGGTAATCCATTTAATTCTGGCACATTGAGACTAAAGTGGTCATGGTCCAATGATTATTATCCGTCATGAAACAGAGTCCTAATTTTTTTGATACACCCTGTACATTTCAGTTCATTGTGAGAAAGATAGTTTGTTGGTTAGGTAATAATTACTTTCCAATCATCCTACAGTCTAGAGAGTAGTTTTATTTAATGTCATCTTGAGAAGATGGAAACCAAGTTCTTTCCCTACACTTTGTAACTGTAAGTATATTATTGCATGTCATTGTAGGTAATTGCCATTGTGTTTAAATGTCATCTTCAGTAGATAGCAATTCAATTGAAAAGTCAATATTATTAGGTTCATTGCCGCCTCGACTGCATACAAATTTGAGAGAATGAGGCAATTTATAAGCAAACAAACTTGAGTTCCTGAAGCAGAAATTGAGAAACATAAGCCATGATTTCTGTAACTGTAAATGTGGAAATTTTCAAGCTACAATAACTTTTACGCATTCCCATTTCAAGCAGCTCTACTGAGAAAATAAGTGAGCAAATATATTCTGTTTGTGTATAAATCCATGTGAAGTTTAACTAAATCTTGATACGCAAGAATGGTTTATACACTGGTATGGTTGTCCCCGACATATTGACACACATGAATGGTTGTCCCTGACATATTGATATACAGGAATAGTTGTCCCTGACATATTGATATGCAGGAATGGTTGTCCCTGACATATTGATACGCAGGAATAATTGTCCCTGACATATTGATATGCAGGAATGGTTTTCCCTGAAATATTCATACGCAGGTTTGGTTGTCCAGCATGTCACTGGATAATTTTGGCTAACTCATGGGGTAGTATAGAACTTTAAAATTAAATTAAAATTAAATTATATAGAAATAGATCGTGTGTTTTTTTAATCTGCTTTTTATAAATAGTGTTTTCAATTAAAAACAAAAAAACCATCAATTGCCAATGCTTTTGACAAGCTTTGTGCATAATTAACCCAATTGTTGCTGCCTGTACATCAAACCAACCACTGTCTATGTATGTGACACCATTAAAACAGGATTACATTTGTAGGGCAGTAAAACATGTTTCTTTCATCATACGATACAGCATTATCTATTATTATATGCACTGTAAAATACAATATTATTTCAAACTTTCCCCATACGTTTGTGATTGCAGGACTTTTTTTTCTTCAATATGAAATGTTATTAGAATGAATGTCCTACAAAAATGGCTATCTTTTGTGCAATCAATTTTTGCTGCTATCAAACCATTTGCATTGTTTTTCAAATCCAGGGTTTGAATGTTCATAACAAAAATCAAATCAAGGGAATATGAAACAGAAATATATTTGCATGTTTTTATTTTCGTGGTAGCTGCTTAAATCGCGAAAAGCATGAAACTTATACCACATGATGTGTTCCAATTTACAGTAAATAATTTGTTGGTCTTAGGCCAAACAAAGAAGTCTGTCTCAGAATTTTTTTGCAAATAAGCTAAGATTTTTTTTTTAAAGAAAATAGGCTATGAGGTATGCAATTTTGTTGTTGTTGTTGTTGTTGCTAATCTAAGCTACAGAGGATTATAAAAATAAAAAATATTAAAAAACAAAACCCAAAAAAAGAATTCATCAAAAAGAAAGAGTTTTTTAGGCCTCAGCGCATATACCTACGCGCCGTAGCTCATTTCACATACCAATGCGGGCGGGCTTCTGAGACAGACTATCTTCTTTGTTTGGCCTTACGTCTATTAGGACAATGATATATACGCAAGTTCTGGAAAATATCAAGTGTTGCAGCACATCCAAATCAAAATATTGCCCTACTTTTTAAGATGATTGATATGAAAATCTGGATTGACATTATTTCATTTACTCCTAGTGGCATAGATTCTCTTGTTTACGTTGTAAAGTAGACTTTGTCCCTGTATACCCTCGGCCTCAGGTCTCCCTGAGACTATTGTGAGTGAGTAAGTGAGAGAGAAACCTGTGTGTGGTTGGCACGTTCCAATATACGAACAATATTTTGAAGATATCGTGCACACAGAAAATGTGGGGGTGCGTATGTTTAGGGTGGGAATCGGGGATACACACACACTCTCTACCGCCCAATCGGGGATACACCCGCAATAGGGGATATCCCCAATCTCTAGATAGGTGCAAATTACTGCAAATCATGTTATAGTGCTATCCAATAGGGGACCCCTATTAGCATGCACCATGTGCACCCCTGTTAGATAGTACGATGTCCTATACACAAAAACATACACACAAAATGGCGGAAAATGTCCACAATCCGCCCGGTGAGCGTGTATACACAATATCCCCTATTGCATAGTGTGGAACCCATATCCCCTATTCACACGTCTTACGCACAGGGGTGAGTGTGTATGCGCAGATAAGGCCAAACAAAAATAAAAGTTTGTCTCAAAGCTTGCGAAGGCTTCAAAATCGGGCGACGCGCGCTGTTTTTTGTCTTCCATTTTTTTTTTTTTAACATTTTTTTTTTTTGTGTGGCAATGTTTACTCTTACTATTTGCAACCGTTGACACTTTCTGATATTTTTTTTCTTCTATTTGATATGAATATTGTGATGTAGTTGGGTAAAGAACAATTGTGCAGCGTTTTTTGAAGAACTGAGTCATGTAAAAGTTTGAGAAAAGGAAAATCTGCCGATATTTTTAATAAAAACTCGAAATAAAAATTTGTAGGGAAAAAAAAAATTGATTTGACAATTTCCTGCATTTCAGACGCGGTATTTTGGCATTTCAAAACCAATGCGCGCGCAAGCTTTGAGACGAACCTATTATTTTGTTTGGCCTAATGCATACCTAGTACATTTTTGAGATCAGAGTTTCAATTTCGCTGAGATTATGGTCAGTTCGGGCTAATTCATTTATGCCTAGTATGCTATATTTTGGTTTTTGCAACACAGGTACAGTTCCCATACAGGTCTGCAAGCATACCGTACCTGTACAGTGCAACTGGTCATAAACATTCCACATTATTAATTATTATAATTATCATTATCATTATTGGTGGAAAATGAGATTTATAAAATAAAGTTTCCAAAAAAACTAACATAACCGCTTTGTACATGTATGTAATGTCTAATTCCATTTTGTGCAATACATTTTTACTGTAAAATTGAAAATCCATCTTGCCCTAAAATCAACAGATGAAGAAGAAATTGAAAAAATCTTCTCATACAATTTTTAGGTAGCATGTTCAGCCACACCATCTGAATAAAATCTTTGAAAAAATTAAAAAGCATTGAAACGATAAGGCAAAAACAGCTTTTTGATTATTTCAACTTAAAACATTATGCAAATTGGATGCAAATCAGAAATTTCATCAAAAAAACCACCACAAACTGGTAAACGCTATACAAGTATAAACTCTCCCTAAGTTGATTGGATCATCCAAATGTAAATGATAGCATGAAATGTAAAAATATAATTTTAGAGTGTTTATGGCTAATTGCACTGTACAGGTAGCAGCCAAGTACCAATTAAAATTGCTGTGTGTATTTTGTTTACGTTGTACATACATACATGATACATAATTGACGCTGACGCTCGCTGATGCCTCCCAAGTTTTAAGAATTTACAAAATTAATCATGTCAAATTTGAACATTTAAATCACGTTTCATGGCGTGTCGAGCACATTCACCAGTACGAGGAATAACGGCATTTATGAGATCATTTTGAATTCAAGGCATACAGACCTTATTTTACATTTATCAGGCAATGAATGCATTCAATTGAGATGCTTCAACAGCATTGGCAAGATGAACATGTGATAAAGCCAATGAAATTTGATTCCAAGTTTTCTGTCACATCTTTTTCAGCTCATAATAAGGCAACTATTTCATTATTCATTATTTGATTACAATTCATTATTGTACATGTAACACAGTGCCAAATCACGGGTTCATACAAAGTAGTTAGGCCATCTTTAAAGATATTATACAACAGATTGAGAAAGAACATAGTAAGGGGTCGTCCAAAATTATCGCCATTTTCACTTACGTACAGAGCGTACGTAATTTTTACCCCCCTCCCCCCCTCGAGTTACGTACGCAATAAATGGCGAAATTTTATTTTATTTTGTACTTTTTAAAAAAAATCCCGCCTCTCAAGATCGCCATTTAAGTTACGTACGGTTGGGGTATATTTCGACCCCCTCCCCCCTCTTACATACACTTTGTACGTAACTGAAAATGGCGAAAATTATGGACGAGCCCTAAGTTTGTTTATATCAAAAAAGGGCAATTTTAAATATCTACATTTGCCAGGATTGATGATCAGGAACTAACAAGGGAATCTTTATATTTTCATTATTTGCCTGATGCTCTACCCCTACTGCTATAACCTGCTGAAAATTAGGAGGATGTGACAGATATTTTGACTATTGAATATTTTGATAAAGTCAAGACCTAAGTGTAAATAATTTAAATTCAAATGAAAAATAATGACAGTTTTGGCCATTTCTAAAATATAACGAGGGTGGGTGACCGGAAACTCATCATTGAGTTATAAGGGCCTAATGTGAAAAACGCATTATTATATATGCCAGATGCCTGTTATATTGTGGTGACTTTGATAGTATCTTGCATTTTAAAAAGAATTCCGGTATCGAGGTAAACTATTACAACATTTGAAAAGATAACATTGGAAAAATTATATGAACTACATATCGGAGACAGGGTTGGCCGATTTAAATTATTTTAAGTCAAATAATATATAGACTCGCACAAACTGGCGTGAATTAAATATGCAGTCTCGGTCGTCCTAATTTGCAACAGCGGCGAAGAATTACCCACTAGACCACAGAGGCTGTGTTTACATGGGCACCAGATGAATGAGCTCTAAAATGTATATAACGTCTTTGTTGTGAATCTCAAGGGGCCGAAATACATTTAGTAAATATTAACATGTATAATACCATAATGTGCGACGAATTTAACCTATCGTGGCCATAAGAGGATTTGAATAAGTGTTCTTCTATACAGAACAGGGATGTAGCTAGAAAATGTTGAGTGCCGGCGTATTTAACTGACAGCGAACGGAGCAAGTGTAGCGAACAAAGTGCAGTGGATTATTATTATGCCATGGGGTCCAGAGGCCTTAGGTTTTTTAGGTTTTTTAATGCACTTTGAGGGTTCCTGCCAACTAATTTCTTGTTTTATGAGGCAGTTTAATGATTTTATCCAAAAAAAGAAAAGAAAAGATTTTTTAAAATTTTTTACACTTTGTTTTTTAGAATGCAGGTCGGCAATCGTGAGTGCTGGCTACACCCGATCGGCGCAACTACATCCCTGATACAGAATGAACTATGCTGCTGGAGTTTTTATTTTGTTCATCTATTTTTGTGCATATTCTAATGAGCACATCATTGGGCTATTCCATATGAAATCCATACACCCCCTATGGAAGACATTACCTTAATCTTCCACACAGGGAGTATGAATTTCAAATGGGGTTACCTGCTGCATGGGTGACTCCATTCTACACTCCCTGTGGGGAAGATTAAGGTCAAGCGTCACATAGTTGCTCGAGTGTCACCAAGATTTGTCTATGATCCAATGGGAATGTATTCCATCAGGATCACATCAAATGTGTGCTTCCAAACGCAGACCTGGAAATTATGGACAATCTGGGCAGTGGCAATGCTATGTATTCAAATGGGTAACACCTGATCGTTCCTGATCCAGGAGGTTGAAATACCCCGTACCCCCATATTTGACGACATTTCAAGGACAATTTTGCTCATTTGACCACCTTATTTGTGCAAAACGAGGACATTTTGCATGAAAAAACCACCCCTTTACCAATTCAAGGACACTTTCTGAATAGTCCCCCTTTTTGCACAAAAACCAGAACACATTGGTTCATTTATGCACAGAGGAGTGGTTATGGGTCTTCAACTTATAATAGGCCTACATTTTTTTCTTCTTTTTCGCGGACATGGCTTCAAAAACACCCCTAATTTTGGGAAATAATTTACATTTATGTCCGCGGACATGATATGAAATATCCCCCTTTTCCGCAATTTTGAGAACAATCATGCATACCCTAAGTAAAAGTCGAATGAAACCATCGGGGAACTTTGCTGTTTGGAGGAAATGTTGGGCCAGAATAGAGAAATACATAAACAAGACTGTGAAGGGAAAATGTATCTTAATAATATTAATGAAAATAAATTGTTGCATTTATCCAACCCTGTTCTTGCGATAGTTATAATCACAGGAGTATGCTCTGACGACACTACATGAATGGAGTATAGTCACTTGAGTAGATGCAAGTTAGATGATCAGAGTATAGCATCTAGAGAGTATTCTTGTTGTGGTAATTTATCATGGGTCAGTTCAGGTAGTAACTTGTATGGATGACCACTAGTGACCACTTTGCTTTTTGGACAATTACACTATGGATTCAAACTTGTCAGGTACACATTCTTATTTATAGATAATATAATTTGTCTCCTGATGAATATTGGCTCATACAATTGAAAACTTGTCAATTGTTTGTTATTCATTGGCGCAGTGGCGTAGCTCAGGGGTGGGGGAGGGGGTAATTTTCCCCCTGACCGAATTTGTTGGGCCCCGCCCCCCTTTTTGCCCCCGCCCACTTTCTGGATTTAGTGTTTATATGCGTTATAACTATTTGAAAATGACCATTTTTTTGCCTGGTTTTGATAAATAATTAAAAATGTTATCGAGATAACTGTTTAAAACCTGGAGGATTGGCCATCATTTGTTGAATGTGCTGTTTTTTGAACTGTGAGATTTTTTGACCGTGTGCACATTTTTTTGACCTCACATTCGCGAAAATGTGGTCTAAATTGAAGCAAAACCCTAAAAATGGGTACCGATTTTTCCAAAATCACCCCTAAAAATGGGTAGGGGTTTTGAATATCCGGCGGCACACCCACGACCCCCCCCCCCCCCCCCCCTCCAGGAATAATCCATTACCTTTTTGACATACGAGGCGGCATCTTCTTCTGTATAAGGCTCTGCACTAAAGGCCATTCTTCGTCCCCTGGGTTTGGGACGTTCTGATGGGGCTAGGGGTTCTTCATCTTGGTCATCAATGGCGGCGGCGGCGGGAGTAGTGGCGGGAGAGATTTCAGGCTGAGCGGCTGGTTTGGATTTCTCCTTCTGTGTTTCCTGTGGATGATGATAGAAATACAATATAAGTATAATAAAAAATAATAATGATAACATACATCTGTGAAGCACAATAATATGCATATGCTTCAAAGTGCTGTAGATAAACGGATTAATACACTGATATGAAGTAAAAGTATACAATGTCATATCGTGAAAAAAATTCCCATTTTGTTTTCGATCTCAAAATTATAAGATTATCATGGTCAGAATTGCCTGAATGCATGACTAAAAACACATCCATTGTAATTGAATGTTGCGATCGAAAGCAAATAATCATACATCAATGCAGACATGTTTTCATTCATCCGGTGAATGCCATAGACACATTATATACAGACCATTGTCACTCATCCAACATATGTCGACCATCACCGAGTGTTAATATCCGTCCTACGCTACAACATCCAATGCCTATACAGGCTAAAGTCTTGTGTAGCCGAGATGATACGTTCTACATGTACCTAAAACCAACATCATTCCGATGCGATTGATCTAGATTCGCTGCAAATGGAGACAACACATGGTCATCTGCCGCAATGATGAATATTTCCCCCTCGAGCTTATCACTGATAAATAACAAATGTGATTCATCCCAACCAGCAATGTCGTCATGATCCCTCGATGCATTCAATCAATGATCAAGAAACGAGCTTAATTCCGCATACTATTTTCGGAAATTAAAACGAGGAGCATGAGCTACTTTTTTAACACAAAGAGTTCTGAATATGTATCTGTTTCGGCTAATGACAGTCAGGTACTTAATCATGGTTTGATTGATTTCAATTTGTAGAATAAAGGTATCGTTTTTAGACTGTACCCGTGTGATATTGTCTGACATAAACGCGGGCGGTAGTAGTATTTTAGTGGAACAACGACGGCTGAGGGGGAGTTGTTGTACGCAGTTATACTATGCAGTCATACGACCAATCTTTTAGCAATGCAAACTGAACACAATTACAACAGTTTAGGTTATGTTTCATCTTGAGATGAATGCATTGTTGTCCTGTGACATCAAAGAAGATTTTAAAGACACCGCCACAATGCATTATTAGAAGGTATCGTTTTTAGACTGTACCCGTGTGATATCGTCCAACATAAACGCGGGCGGTAGTAGTATTTTAGTGGAACAACGACGGCTAAGGAGGAGTTGTTGTACGCAGTTAGACTACACAGTTATATGACCAATCTTTTAGTAAACTGAACACAATTACATCAGTTTAGGTTATGTTTCATCTTGAGATGAATGCACTGTTGTCCTCATACTGTGACATCAAAGAAGATTTTAAAGACACCGCCAGAGTGCATTGCATGTTTGCAAAATGCCCTAATTCTAGTCTCCAATTTGTCTTGGGTTTCCATAGACATATGCATACAATCATAGCTTCATAGCGGTGCTTAATCATGGTTTGATTTCAATTTGGAGAAATGTATCGTTTTTAGACTGTACCCGGCCGTCCGACATAAACATGGGCGGTAGTAGTATTTTAGTGGAACACCGACGGTGGAGGAGGAGTTGTTGTACGCAGTTATACTACGTTGTTTTACTACGCAGTTATACTAAACAATCTTTTAGCAATGCAAACTGAACACAATAACAATTTAAGTTACGTTTCATCTTGAGATGACTGACTGTCGTCCTCATACTGTGACATCAAAGAAGATTTTAAAGACACCACTACAATGCATTGCGTTTTTGCAAAATGCCCTAATTCTAGTCTCCATAGACATATACACACAATCGTGGCTTCATATATAGCGCGTTCATCGTTGGAGCTCTTAGGTTCTAGTTTACATCAATGAATAAAATATCAGTGCTTATATCAGTGCTTCTTTTTCTTATTTCTAAAACTTAAGAACACATCAAATGAAGTAACCTTAAGTCTAACTCTAAATCTTCAAGAAACTAATTTGACGCAGCAGTCATGCATAAGATATCATTTAGAAAGTCCATCAAGGCATAAAAAGAAGACTAAAAGAAAATAATCGGCATCACTTACAGACATAATAGAGCTCTATTCACAAACAGTATTCGTAAGAACCGGATTTATCCGTCGCATCATGCACAGGACCGACCTAACCCAACGTATGGTGTGATTTCAAAATGCTGGTGCATCAATTATTATCCCTCTGTAGCTAGCCAGCTAGCGGGTCAGAACAAGTGTCTAGTTAACACTCTCCACGCGGCTATTGGTTTTGCCAAATACAAAACACATTGTCAGAAACCTTTCCCAACTCATAAGGTCTATTTCAAGGATTACTGGACCAATACTAGGCATGTTTGTACTTATTTTGATGCATTTCTCATGGTGATTCCAAGTATGGTAATTGTAATCAATAATGTTGACATTTTTTAAACATTTTGTGAAATTTTGGAATGTTGTCTGCAGTCGCCTGCTGCATGGAAAGTGTTAACATCTCCTTGACACTTTAAGCAACCATGGTTGTAATACTCCTCTGAGTCTACCTCGGAGTCTCAGCCCAAAAAGCAAACAAATTAATTGTTTGTTGTCCTCCACGCCTCTCACAGCAAGAGAAAGCGGGTGGACAGTAGAGACTTTTTACTAAAAGTTGAATGCTAATCAAAACAAAAGTCTAAGAAATATGTTGCAAAACACTACTTACTTTTAACTTGATTTTGGAAAAGTCTTACGTTTGGGAAAATAAAGTTTAAAAACCAGTACAATGTTTAAAGGATAATGACTGCGTATCAGTTGTTTAGAGGTTCTAATGTTTTGAATAAAAAAATTATGGCAGCAAAGAGAAGCACCCCCCCCCCCCTACCCCCGGTCTAACTCTTCTAAGACTCCCCAATCAACTCTTCTAAGGCTCCCCAAATCATTTTAAAACAAATATTATAAGACAGACAACAGGGAACAAACCAATCTTATTTTTTGCTCAACCTCAGGAGTCATAAAATCATATTCAGACATGAATTTATTTACCACAGGTCAAGTAGATATATGACGTCAAAAATTGAAAAAAGCTTGATAAAAATTACAACTTGATAGCTACTTGATACAGCTAAGATAAATCAATGCACCATACTTAGACAGAATTTTCACATCTCTGATTTTTTCGCAGACTTTCCCATGGTAATTATTGTTATGTATGAAAATAGTCACTGAACACACAACAAACTTACAAGCCTTTATGCACTTATCAATTGCAAGCCCGGCCCCTGGGGACCTGGGGCATGGCGGGGACCATGCGGGGACTGTACAAGAGTGTACAAAAAATGATGCCTGGCTATGCAGGGGATTGTACGCTGACGTACAAACTGTGCCCCCGCTAGCCGGGGCGTGTAGCGGGGACGTACGCTAAGGTACACAAATGTACACCCTGGGCGCTTGCTATAAATAAGCTAGAGATGCGGTGCGCTTGACGAAATAAGCCTAATAACACATAGGGAACACATAGAAATGCATTCCGGTATGGTTGCAGAAAGAAATAAGCGACCTACTTGGGACTGTAGTCGGGTGAATACTTTGTCCTGGGAAATGGGTGGCTGGGACTGTACACTTTGTCCCGGCCAAGGGGGGCCGGGACTGTAGCGGGGGACGTACAAAAAATGGTGCCTGGCCCTGCAGGGAAAGTACACGATTGTACCCGGGACGTCAAATGGGCAATTTGTACGTCCCGGCCCTAATCCCCGGGTGGGGGGATGCAATTGATTAGTGCATTATGAGCCTGATTTTAGAAACTGTAAACTAGACTTCATAATGGTGAAATTATGACGTCTGATTTAATTTACAAGTAATAAGACTTTAATGAGAATGCACTTTTTAAGGGTTAACCATTGTATGTTGACACAGAGGAAACATTTGCAAATTCAAAAACCTATTAAGCATATTGTAATTTGATATTATTAGAAATCATACAGGGTTTTCTACAATATTAACAAAACAACATAATAGCTCAGTTGGTACAGCATCTTCTACTATTTGGGAAGTTCCGCTTTTGATTCTCGGTCAAAGAAATTGCAACCACCATAAGGGAAATATTAATTATTAACATCACATCCATATTGTGAACAAAGTAACTTTGATTTCAATATAAACAGCGCAATTGCCCATATGTTGACATGACTTGAATATATTTTCAATATACTTGCTATCTTCAGTAGATAGCTATCTTCAGTAGATAGCAGTGCAAATAGATTGCAAACAAAAGAGAGAGAAAAATGGTTAAGAGAGTTGACGTGAAACCGATAAGGGTTCTGTGAAAACTACTTAATTTCTGTGAATATTTTTGACCCAAAATGTTGGTTGTTACGGTGGCACTGAAATTCAACAACTGCCCATTCGGTGAAAACAAACATCATCATCATCATCAGTCATCCTTGGATGGAAAAGTGGAAGCAGCTGACACATTGCTTAGGTCAAGACCTTGTCCTTTGCAATGCTGTCAGGATAGGTGGTGTTCTTCCTGCCGCGGTTAACCCTATACTACTAACTCTACTACACCATACGGCAACTGTGCGAAAAAAAAGTTTTTATAACCAGGCGTGCAGGTTTTGGGGCTACAAAATGGACCCAGGCTATATAACGAGGCGAATATACACGCCGAGTGTCGACTGGCAGCCGTGGTGTAGTGGCTAGGATTTGGGCCCTGGTGCTGGAGGTCCGTGGTTCAAATCCGGGGGGGGGGGGCATTTGTGCATCGTGTGACATGGTTGGACGCGCTGATTTACCTCCAACGGTACAGCGTGACGATCGTAAACACTTGACCAATCAGGAGCTTTGATGTTGTTGTCGGGCAGACTTGCGCATGGGCAGTCAAGTTAGAAGTGACAGGAAGTGTCATGACTTCCCACACACTTACGTTCACTTTTTTTACCATGTTCTTTTCCCAGACCCTCGATTTGGTCCGCCATTTTTAAAGATGGCGGCAAAATAGAGGGACATTGGGACCCAGTGTAATGTACAATTATCATCTTCAGTAGGTAGATAGTAATATCAATAAGAAGGCGTATTAACACTTTCCCCGCGGCTATTAGTTTTACCATACAAAACATATTTTCAAGAAACCTTTCCCAACTTTCAAAGTTTATCCCAAGAAGTACTAAACTAATACTATAGTGAATTCATCGAAGAGCGATCTTTGGTGCTTGGATGGGCAGGGGTGATGAGCAAAAATGAGATGTACGGTCTCCTGGCGTATATTCGCTAGTTGCCGAAGGATCCCATTTTATTCCAACCTCCGGTCGAACCTCATCTATAATTTGAATTGAAACAATTAAGCTGCCTTCTGCAATAATATACAATACTGCGCCAATGCATATTATTCTCATCACACGCATGCACGTAGCAGCTATGTTTAGTGTACCATTCAAAGAGAGCCAAATATCGAACCATTTGCGCATTATTGTATGCGCCTCCTCTCCCAGTCAATGGAACGGCTGGGTCACGTGATTGGAAGATCGGTCTCAGATGGATAGACTATAGGCATGTTTGTACTTAGTTTAATGCATTTCTCAAGGTGATTTTAAATATGGTGATGAAATTCAATAATTTTGACTTTTTTCAACATTTTGTGAACCTTTGGAACTGTCGTCTGCCGCATGTAAAGTGTTAAACATGTTGCCTTGAATGATTATTAGAACATTTCCTGTTTGTATTTGACGTCATAATCATTATATTTCCAATTATGGCCTTGAGAATATAATCACAAAATTATATACTATGTTCAATACAAAATTGGCAAAAGAAAGATATCAAGCCTTATGGGTTGTTATATTGCTAATTGAATTGAACAAGCAGTGGTGAAGTTGAAGACAAGAACATCTACATGTAATATCTGCATGCGATATGTGTGTTCGACATTTTCATCCATATGTGCACGCAAGGTTGGATGGTGTGTGTGTGTGTGCATACTGATAAACCACAGATGGTGGATAAACCTGGGCCATATTTTTCCCCTTCAATTTGTAATTAACCACAGATGGTAGATTTCCACCGATTTCCACCAACTGTGAATTACGAAACTATAGATTATATAATCATATATACGACTATCATCGAGAGTTCCTTGCTTATAATATTTCATGCCATAAAACATCCTTGGTACTAAAATCTTACCAATACACCAATGTATAAAGCTATTGACATTTTACTATCTTCAGTAGATAGCATGGGTCATGACTGCTAGTTAAACACTTTCAACGCGGCTATTAGTTTTACAAGGTATAAAACAAGATTTTTCAGAAACCTTCCCTATTTTCAAGGTCTATCTCGAGGATTACTGAACCAATACTAGACATGTTTGTACTTACTTTAATGCATTTCTCATGGCAATTTTAAATATGGAAAAAAAATGAAATATTTTTTGACATTTTGGAATGTCGTCTGCTGATGCCTGTCGTGTGGATGTGTTAACGGTTTTCTATCATTTAACAATCAACAAATAGATTCAGTAACCCTTGATGATCTAATATTAAAACAAGGAGTACATTAGCAGCTCCATTTGAAATTTAAACAGCTCAGTAAAACTGCATAAGCCAATATTTTCACACAAAGAATTTTATATGGTTTTCAACCCTTAGAAAGATTTGTGCTGGTTGTTTTTGATTCAAGGAGCATGTGTGTGCAACTTTATTCTCAATTTCTTATTTAGATGTCTTCATATTTGCGGATTCAGGCCTCAAAATTACAAAAGTCAATCTAACATGGTAAATGCGCAAGTAATGTGTATATAAGTTTAATAATCCATGTTTCCTGCTAAGGTTTCAAGTCATAAACCAGACACACAACTACCTAATACACGCAGTACATGTGTCATCCTCGCCTCGCGGGAATTATATTCTCCTATGCACATAAATCACATAGCTTATGATGCTCCTTATTACCAAGAGACGCACGATGTGAGAAATAGAAAAAGTGAGAAAGACAGAGCTGCCAACTTTTGCATCCTGCTATCAAAGGGATTCTCTTCACTAATCAGGGAGATTACAAAATGTGATATAATACACAGTTCAACAAAAATAAGTTCCCCTTTAGATTATGCCTGATATTTTTAAAATGATTACTCCATCGAAATGATTTGTGGCACACATAATGTATTATATGTGTTCACAGCAACACTAGAACGGAGATATGACTACGCAGGTGTTGTAATTTTTGAATGAGCACATATTGAATGGAGGAATACCTCATTCAAAAGTTGCTAAAAGTTCAATATCGTGTGTGCTCATAAAAAAGTAACTATGCAGTGTTTAAGCAAAGACCCTGGTTCAAGCTGCTTAACCATTTTGCTACAATACATCATTAAGCAAATTTTGAAATGAGAGTATTCCTCCATTCAATGTGTGCTCATTCAAGCATTACAACACCTGCGTAGTTAAAGCTCAATTATAGTGTTGCTGTGAACACTTACATTATGTGTGCCAAAAATCGTTACGATGGAGTAACTCATTTTAAAAATGTCAGGCATAATCTAAAGGGGAACTTATTTTTGTTGAACTGTGTAGATGAAATGTTTCCCCAATCAGAAAGGTTGTCAAATTTGTCAGCCCAGATCACTTATTTCCAGGGAATCGCCATGGCAGGTGTTAGCCAGAGTTCAGCAACTGCCCAGCCAATTTATCAGATAGGCTGTCCAGAATTTGACCATAAACCATAAATCAACCTGTTTACAACCACTATGGGGTCACTAGGTTCTAATATGATCTGATTTAACCTTTATTTGTCAGTCAGAACAAGTACTGGGGCACAAGGATTGCAATTTGAGATTTTCTTCAATGCACTCTGCAGTTTCTTGCTTTCTGATCGGCTCATTACTACTATATAGGAGTGTATGAATATCATATTATACAATGTAATATGTAGTCTTTGTACTAGAACTGCCAGAGTTTGCTATCTTTAGTAGACAACAAGTAGTATCACAATCGCATGATAGAATGTGACAGTCAGTTAAAGGTGTATGTTCTGATCACCTTTATTTTTGGCCATGATTTTTTTCCACATCAAGATATTTTGATATCAGAAAAATCCCCATATTTTTCTCATTATGTCTGTAAATTCTTAGAGGTCAGAAATGTTCTATTTAGAAATTATAGTCTTAAATGTGGTGAATTACTGCCAAAAGTGGTTAACCACCCGCCAGTTTGTGTACTACTCAATGGGCAAAAGTCATGTCACCTTGTGCTTCTAAAATAAGAACCATTGGAGTTATGCAACTCAAACTTTTGAATATGATTATTTTAAGGATGACCCTCCATGTAACATAGAAAACATCGAGTTGAAAATCGGGCCAGCAATCAGAACATCTACCTTTAACTCAAGTTACGTCTATCAATCGTGTTCACAACTGGAAATATTACATTCTCAATTCTCATGAATTATCATGTCTGCACAGCATTGGATTACATTACCAGCACAAGCCACCTGGCATTTAATGGTGGCTTAGCTGAACTAAGCGTGCACAGTAGCACCTCAACGTACAATTTGAATATAATTATATTACTCCTAATTAAATTCGCAAAGCGATAATACTTGTTTTCCAAGGGTTTTGTATGGAGCGGAAATAGCTTTATTTTGAACCAAATCAGTCGGCATGAATTCAATGAGGAGGCATTTTGTCACTGCACAGTATTAAATTTACAAGGGATTTGTACATTAGACAGCGAAAGAATTAAAGGTAGATGACCCGATCACATTTTCGTAACACAGAATTATTTCAAACATACGGAGAGTTTCATATCATATGAAAGCTCGTATTTTTCTCATCATCATACTGAAATTTGACGGCCTAAATCGGTATAATTACGGAGAAATCGATGAAATAACGTCGAATTACCGCGAATGGTGGTAACCACCGATATAGTTTGTGTACTACTCAATGGGTACAGTTCACAGCATCTTGTGTGTCTAAAATAAGAACCATTAGTTGTAACCTTATCCTGTGAATGGAAAATATCATCATATTTCCATCTGAACACACACCTCAAAATGTGTGTGATCATCTTCCTTAATCACCTTGTACAAATGTACAAGATCCACTTGTCTATGGCCATGTGTTTTGAACTGACCACCCAAAAAGGGTGGTGGCGTTGCATTTTTGGTGACGAATCATCCATCTCTCTCTATTAACTCAACAACTAAATGTGATAGAGCTATGGTTGAGGTGTCATGTGAAAGCCATTTATTTAGCTACATTGTGTGAATAAATCAGGTATTTCTATAAATGTTTGGCTGAGATATGATTGATTTTGTTGTGAAAGTCAGGGGTGGTGGCGGTGGCGTTGTGTACAATCTCTATGGGGAATATAGAAAATGTTCCCAATTCTACGTTCAAATTACAATAACTTCTCTTCTCTGTATAGTACAAACATGATTTTGCTCTCATTTTATAGATTGTTTTATATTCTATAAGTTTCTGTTTCAACAAACGTGTCAACTATTACGTAACAATTGTAATCACGAATCGATTGCATTGTCCTTGGCTTTTTCCCTATTCACTACACAGTGAACTTGCCCTAATTCAGCGGTTTTACATACATGACTATAACAAAAGAAATATTTAACCGATGATAGTAAAATTATACATTTTTGGAAAGCTCTCAAATAGGGGAATTCAAATATGCCGGTTAAATCAGGAAAGGGTGTATACCCAAAGAAATATACTTGTAAACTCTAATAAATATGAAATTTAAACGTTTGTGCTCATTTACTTCTTGATATAGTGTATTTCAACATGTTTACCATTGACAACTATTATGTTCTGATGGGTAATTGCATGAGGAACTTAAATATGCACAGTAAAATTATGATTGGGATTGGTATAAAAATATTATTGAGCTTAAATCAAAATATGAAGAAAAAAATCGATATTTTTTTAACATTCCTAATCACAACATGTTACTATTAGGTCTTATCTAAATTCCAATAGCATATTTGGATTCCTTGTGAGATTACCGTTCAGAAAATATATACTTTTTATGGGTAGAACAAATAGTTATTGCGATATGCTAATTCGAATCTCAGATGGTGTAAAATGTAAAAATCTGGACATGCAACGGTAAGGGTGGCGAGTTCAAAACACACGGCCCTATGTAATCGGTTATCTTCGATAGAAAGCATGCTCACACAAGTAGGTCTAGATTAAATCCCAAGTCAAATCCTAGGTGCCGATTCATTAGACACCACACTTTGTGGGTGCGCAACACTAAATCAGTGCTTGCCTCTGTAAACTACACTTCAGATGTGTAAGATAAACTTAAAACACAACTACATGTAGATGTAATCTGCTATCTTCAGTAGAAAGCAAGCTTACACGTAAGACGAAAAGATCAAGTTTAAAACCAAGGTCAAATCCCAGAGCTTATTCATTGGACAGACAACACTAAATCTAGTCCTTGCTTCTGTGTAAATTACACTGTACATGTGTAAGATAAACTCATTACACACAACTACATGTAGATGTAATCGGCTATCTTCAGTAGAAAGCATGCTTACACATAAGACGAACAGATCAAGTTTAAAACCAGGTCAAATCCCAAGTGCTAATTCATCTTTGCACGCTTGGGGCATGCACAATTTTAAGTGTGTCACTTTAAAGTGATCTAGTATTGTGCCTCTTTAAAAAGAGGCACAATACTAGATCACTCTCTTCATTTTTAGGTAATAGTAGTAGCTTTTTCAAATACAAAATCCCATTTTGTAAAAATATATGGTATTAATTGTGCATGAGGGTAACATGTTAAAATTATAATAAAGATAAAATATTGCGATTTGCTTTGCAAATTTAAACAAATGTAAACGTATTATGTAAACGTACATGAGGGAACACCTGTTAAATGTAATGCAGGTGAATCCCTCATTGAAACATATCTGTGTCATGTACACAAAGGGATGCATTTGTATTACGTAGTATTACATTTCACTGTTTATTGTGTGCATTTCTATGAACGCAATCCCAGCTAGGCAATTATGCTGTAACCGCATACATTTTCGCAGAGCACTTTTTTATGCACTTATTGGTCCATAAGCAGATGCTTTTTACAGAAAATATTGTTAAAACATATTCTTAAGTCCAGAAAATATTTTCTTATAAGTCAAACTTTATTATAAGAGAGAGAAAAATAAGTGTACACATTTGAAAAAGATCACATAATATTGCTTTAAAGGTAATTTTCGTAACATAGAAATATTTCAAACATACGGAGATTTTCATATCATATGAAAGCTCGTATTTTTCTCATCATCATACTGAAATTTGACGGTATAATTACGGAGAAATCGATGAAATAACGTCGAATTACCGCTAATGGTGGTAACCACAGATATAGTTTGTGTACTACTCAATGGGTACAGTTCACAGCATCTCGGCGTCTAAAATAAGAACCATTAGAGCTATGCAACTCAAACTTTGGAACACGACTTTTATAACCCTAACCCTACTACACCACACGACAACCGTGTGGTTGGCCTCTTTGTATAACCAGGCGTTGAAGTAAAAATGGACCCAGGCTTAATACTTGTCGAAATATACTGAGCCAAGTAGCCTTGAGTCATTGACACCCATGGTGTAGTGGAGAGCCAGTCAGCCCATGTGCTGGAGGTCTGTGGTTCAAATCCAGGGGGTCGGGTGACTTTTTTCCACGGAAAAAAATCTGAAAAAAGTGGCTACCTCGAGTTAGGGTTAAGGATGACCTTTCATGTAGAATAGAAAACTTCAAGTTGAAAATCGGAACATCTACCTTTAAGAAATGGGCCTTAGTGTATCTGAAGTGTCATTAGGCAGCAGCAGCAGTCTAGATGATAAATCTTGATCTATATACCTAACATGTGCGTCATTGTATACAATACCCTTTAGAGTTATGAGCTCAAATACGTTTGAAGGTATTTATTTGGGTATAAATCAAGAAGCATTTTGTTAATGTTATGGGATAAATTACAGCGGAAGGCCATTGCTTTTGACATTATAATATGGTCTTGTGATCACTGACACCTTTTTTGATTGGATTGCAAAGAAAGCTTCGTCATAGTTAAACACTCAAACATGATAAGACACCAGAGTGAAAGACGATACTGAGAGATAAGCTTATAACCTAACCCTCAGGTCACTATATAGGCTCGTTTGATTACATCATCGAAAACCGTCCACACAGGTGCTTCGAGATAGGCTTAGAAGTAGTATTTTTAAGTACTCAGTGGGGTTATGGTTAATGAAACGCAAACAAAAAAATCTTTTGGTACCATAACCCTCATCCCAAATTAGGGTTTTTAACCGGGATCATAATTTTCGGAGAGAAAACACCAACTAAATCGCAGGGGACTGGCTGGGGATGATCCAGGGACCATCCGGACATCGGCCCATCCTTTAAGCCACCCCCCTCAGCTACTCGTTCACGCAGTATACTGCGGCTCTATTCTGTGTCCAAATATTCTCTACCAGCTAACTTTGTGCCAAGTTTATAGGCTAGATATCAAGTTAACAGGAAAAGAAGTGGTTGTCAAAATATTTGGCTCTAATGCATGGACATTGATATTTTTAAACTTAAGAATTGATCAACCTGTCGATAATTACTAATCCATAAGGTATTACTGCAGTGCAAGGTATACACAGCATTCTCTCATCTTAACTAAGGATATTGCTATCATCAATAACAAGGTCATCTACTTCCCATCTGTATTTCCAAGAAAATCACGTCACAAGTCTGTCTCATTAACGAAACTTATGTCTCGCTTGACCATATGAATGAAATCAGTAACTGTACTGATAAAATCCATTGCTGCAGAAAATCCAGGCAAGAAAAGCTAAAAATGTGCATTACATCAATTTCTGTTTAGCCATCTTGCAGTTTAACTGTATCGTTTTGGAGGATATTGTTACGAAACAGATGGCTAAGTGAAACACCGGTGGGGATATTTTCGGGGAAAATGGAGACCCGTAATTTTCCCATATATTCAACAGATTTTGCTAAATTTCTGTGAAAAACAACAAAATTAAGGATTTTAGACCCATACATTTACCACAAATGGCTTTGAAAAGGGGTCCCAAATTTGGCGGCACATCCCTGTAACCTCATATCCACTAAGCCCCCACCCCCTCCCCCGGGTGAAACAATCCTCAAAGAAGCTGTCCGTGGACATTCTATCTAATAGCCCTGTGTAAAAAGCACTCAATGTTTACAGCTAAAACGGATGAGTGTGGCCCTTTTCTTATTTTGCAGTGTTTATTTGGAGATGGAATATGATAGAGCTGTTATAGCTAGGTGTTTTAGTGGTCACTTCCCTAATGCATCTATAAAATCAACTCTTATTGTATCCCATTTACAATTTCCTTGCCCGTCATGGATGGACCACAATAAAATATTATATTTCAAGATCAAAGAAGATTTTAAGGTCTTCCCACAATGCATTGTGCAAACGCCAGCCAACTAAACCTTTTTTTCGCACAATACATTTGTCGAGCTCTTAAGTTTTAGAAATAAGAAAAAGGAACACAGATAACTAATTTATTCATTGATGTAAACTACTAAGAACTCTAACTATGAACACGCTATGACGCCATGATTGTGTGTGAACCGAGACAAATTGGAGACCATAATGGATGCATGTCACACAAGGTTGACGTCGCACAAGGCAGTGCAACGGACATCCGTGTTGCACGATACGTAAGCTCGACCTCACGGCTCTGATTGGTTAGCGGAATTTTGTGAGTTTTCACAAAATGCGTGCGCAGCCTGATCGAAGTGTGCTCGCGTATGTCTGACTGTGGCAGTGGCTAGGAGATTATGTGCTGTAGGTCCATTAGGGTATTTTACAAAAATGCAATGCATTGTGGAGGTGTCATTAAAATCTTCTTTATTTCAAGATAGAGCAGTAGAAATAGCTATCAATAGAGTTCTTAATGGTCATAACATGTATCATTCTGTCATTCTAATGGTTCTCTGCAAAAACAACTCTTGTTTTATCCGATTCACAATTCCCTTGTTCTTTAGTTAACCATCTCAATTATTACATTTGAGGATAGAGTATAAGAAATAAATCGCTATTCACAGAGCTGTTAGTGGCTATAACCCGTAATATTCAGTCTGTCTAATGGATTTCTAGCTAAACACTTATCAGATCTATTATCCCCTTTTTTCAACCAGCTAATATCAGGCCTTCACGTTTGAAAATTGAAGGTGTGCTTTAAATCGCACTCCTCAAAACATTGGGGTGTGCTGTAGGTGTGCCATAAATTGCACTCCTCACAAAAATTAGGTGTGCCGTTTTATGACTAAATCGGGATCGTGGAATGTACACTTTCATTTTCAGTGTTGAAAAAATCATACTTTTGATAAGAATGAATTAAATAATTTAGTATAAGATCTTAGGTTAGGAGTTATTATCCCTAATGGTGTGGGTCAAGGGGTATTATGTGGGTTATTAAGGGTCAAATACGAGTCGTCTAAGGTCCTGTTTTTGACTTAAGAAATTTTTGTTAAAAAAATAAAATTAAAAAATTGAAAGTGTTTTTGTTTTTTTTAGGCGTGCGATAAATCGCTCTTCTCGAAACCATTTCAGGCGTGCGATGGCGTGCGATCGCACTCGCACGCCTCAAACGTGAAGGCCTGGTAGTTACATTTGGTTATGAAACATGGAGTAAATAACGGCTTATCTGTGAAAAACAATGTGTGAAATATACACATGATGTTATTTGCAAATGAGTGCCCATTCTTTTTGACTCACCCTCTAGGCCAAAAAAAAGTTGACTTGCCATTTCAGGGCCAGAGTCTGGGTCGGACGGGGTTTTTTTGTTTGGTTTTTTTGGTTTTTTAAAATTTAAACAGGGAGATACTACACCAAAACTTGTTTTAAAGAGAAAAAAAATTGTTGTTGTTGTTGATTTTTTTTTTTTTTAAACAAGTAGATACTACTCAAAAACACGTTTTCATCTTCCTTATTGTTATGTGCTTCTTTCAATTTTTTTTTAAAAAAATAACTTTTTTTTTTTTTACTTTGAAAAAATAAAATAATAAAATAAAATAGCGACCCCAGATTTCCGAAAATTTGGGTCGATCGGAAAGGGCAAGTTAACTCTTTCTTTTTTTTGCTCTATGGAGTAACAAACATAGGCTGTCGCTGAAGGCCCTGTGCGGGTATTGGTATTCACTAAGAATGATGCTCATGGCACTTTGATCACATTCACAACAAAAGGTAAAATGAACGTGCCTGTCAAATTGTCAGTGCATTAATTAGAGGGTCATCAATTATGAATGAAAGTGTTTCACAATTTATGATTTAGTCATTGATTTCAACAGTGTTGATTTTGACATCATGAAAACATGTTGCGTGTTCTTTCTATTTTTAGACAACCATTTCAGAGGTGATACCTGCGGGAGTCTGAGAGGGAGATTTGATTGTTGGAGGGGATGAACCTGAAATTTAGTAAAGATGTGAGAACACTGTCTGAAGAAGACCCTTTTGACCGAGAAGCCCATTGGAAAGCGGATGAAAATTTTGCTTTCTTACCATCTTAATTTGTAATGACAATAATTGTTATGATGCTTCTTTCAAAAATGTATCATAACATCCGTTTTTGTTCCCAAACCCCCACTTTATGAAAATCTAGTGCAATAATCCTGGAACACAACAAAGTGAGCACCCATGTATGTTATCCAAATTCCCATTCTATAAGGCTATATTAAAAACATCTTTTGTCTCAAAGCTCTTCAGTTTTTCAAAACCTATAATGAGGAATGCGTTTTTTTAAAGGTGTTTTTTTTTTAAATATAAAATATTGAAATCCTTGTAAAAAGTGACCTTTTGTATCTAAAATGATGTGATCAATGAAAATCTGAAAAATCTGTGAAATTTTGGGATTTTGTCTTCTTCTAATACGCATCAATAAACTAACGCGCGCGGGAGCTTTAAGACAAATGATTTTTTAAATATAGCCTAAATTCTATATATTTTCCCTACAAATCAGTCCTTTAGTCGCCATTTTGAGAGTTGCTGACATAGAACAATCTTTACAAGCTTTTGTACATTTTCCAAGAACATGGCAACAAATTCCACAAATGAGACCAAATTTGTCACTATTTTTAGTATATCCCCACTTTTCCAGAGGGGTAAATATTAGAAAAGGATTTACCCAGATGCCTCATTTTGGCAAGAATGGTTTTATGTTATGCTGAGACTATAATATGTCTAGCCCTCATTTAAATTTCACCTGTGGTAAAACAAACTCTTTCCAGGCTCAAAAACTAAAGAAAATGCAAACTAATTCATACATACAGCAAGTATTAGTACAAAATAGCATAAGAATAATAAATTGTACTTAAATTCAGCCTTTTTCTCTGAAAAGATAAATCCAAAATCGGTAAATACATTTACAAATTGTGTGTGATTTTCCACTTCCAAAATTTGCATATAGTTTTATCAAATAGCGCAAGTAATGGTAAATAACCGTCTAATCTGCGCCTTCAAACAAATACTGTTTGTAATTCAGTAATATGGTACAAAGTCTGTATGTATTCTTTGGCACTGCATAAATAAAATGTTTGAAAAAGAAATTCAACCTAAATTTAGAATAGCTAACACAAGGATATTGTGCATTATACAATATTAGTCATATAAAGGTCAAAATTATGCTCAATCATTCATTTTTTAAATCAAGTCGCCTGACCTAGTTGTTGAAAAGGTGGATGTTCCGATCACTTATGCTTTTTTTGCACAGTCAACATATTTTGATATCAGAAGAAACCCCATATTTTCCACATTATTTCTGTAAAATGTTTGGCGCAAGATATGTTACAGACGTTATAGGCCAAAATGCAGTGAATTACTGCCAAAGGTGGTTAACCATCCAACCAGTTTGTGTACTACTCAATGGGTAAATTTCAAGTCACCTTGTGCTTCTAAAATAAGAACCATTGGAATTATGCAACTCAACCTCGGACCAGAAATCGGATCACCTACCTTTAACAACACCTTATATTAATTTGACATGAAGAACTGCATTATGTCTAAATATTTAAAAGATCTGTTCATTCATATTTAAAGAAAACCCATCAGTTCTACAGGTCAATTTGGTATAGATCAGTCAGTTATTTACATGTTTGTTCTTTCATCCAAAATACCAAGATACTTTTTTCTCAAATCAGCCGGTTTTTAGCCAAAAATATGTCAAATTTTTTCAATTTTTTTTAACAAAATCCTGATTTTTGCAGATTTTTGTGACATTTAAGGGGAAAAAAAGAAGAAAAGAAAAGAAATCGCCCGACCGAACGAACCGTAGTCCGCCCGTAAAACAGGGTTGTTTTTATTTTTGTCGCCTAATGGCTGGGGCAAAAATTAGATATAATCAAAGAGTTTTCACAAATGTTGCTCTTAGTAGTCCTAATATTATAGCTTGAATGTCATGATTTTATTTTCAATATAAATTGAACAATTTTTTATATAAGAGGTTTTATCCAAATCTGCATTGAGCAACACTACTGTAAAACCAGGAATTTTCATGTGCATTTAAATTTAGCTAATTTCGAGGAGCAATTACTTGTGAATATTTCATGCCGCAAATATTCCAATCTACTTTTGCAATGTACTTCTACAATGTAACTCAAAAGTTTACTTTAGCGAAATGTTCATGCCATGAATTAAGCAAGTAATGTTGATAACTGAAATTTTAAACTCACGAACATTTCTGGTCGTACAGTATTTGTATGAATCTCCCACCCCAATGTAAATCAAAGAGCCGAACGAAATGGTAACAGATTGGAAAAGTAGCAGATACAGACAGTATGGCAACATTGCGTACGAGGCCGATTTTCCGACTCAAACAGTTTTGTTGAGGTAATGTAGGTTCCAAAATGATACAGGGCGAGTAAAAAAAGAAAAGTGTATTCAACTTTGGCATTTATTTCTAAAAATCTGTGCAAAAATTTCTCAAATTATTTATTCTGGCAGAGAGGCTGTCTCATTAGCTTTTCAAAAGAATTAGGCCCCTTGCAATTAAATGTGAGTTTACTGTTGCGTTTTTGAAAAGCAGGACGAGGTGACTATTTAATATTAATATTGTAATATTTTGGGGTAAAGTCACCCGATTTAATATTGTCAGCGTTGTTAACTATTATCCAAGGTACGAATACAATTCAAATGCTGTTAATTATGTCCTACCACCACCTACTGCCTTGGCTTTGCATTTTGTTTCTTTTATAAAGGAGTCTACTCATATTTGCATCCATATTTTGAATATTAATGAGATATTCATCCGATGTTTGTAATTTTTTTTTCGTTACGCTAGCTCGGAGAATTTTAAAGATGGCGATCATAAACAAACCTGAAATATTACCCAGAATGCACTAGGAAACTCCACAGAAAATCGGCGGTTTTGATGTGACGTCATACGCTGAAGCGATTGCGCAGTAATCAATTACCGTGCCTACGAATATGCTTCAAATGCACACATTTCAATACAAAGCGACAGTTTTGTGCAGAGTTTTTACTTCCCAGAAATGTTTTCCCAACCCGGAAAGTATTGCAATGCGGCTCATCGGCTAATTTTATCGTCAGAAAAGTGTTAAAAAGCTTATGAAAAAGCTGTAAACAATGAAATAATTAAATATTTTTAAAATATTACATATATCACGCGGGTGACTTTTGGACGCGCGCGTGCAACAGTAAACTCACATTTAATTGCAAGGGGCCTTATAGTTGGTTAAAATTGGTTGAGGAAAACATGTTTTATCTGCATTTAGATAAAAGTGGGCATTTCAAAAAAACGATCAAGATTTGTGATATTTCTCTAACAAGCTCTTATGAATTTCACTATTGAATAATGGTGCACATTCTAATCTGATCATCACAAAAGCCTGATTTTATCTTTTCTCTGCTGTATTCACAAAATAATGACATAGTTTTGTCATTATTTTGCATTCAATGTATGATAATAATATCTAATCAAGTTTGTTTTGTCTTATTAATTAGCTATTGTGTCTCATGCACGTAGCCACTTAATCATAAATATCATGCGCCATTGAGTACAATACGCAATAGTTGTTCGGTTTCAAAATGCATTAACTTTACCAAAATAGTCATAACTGGATAATGTTACCATGAAATGTTGGACCTTTTTGCTGATTATGCTGCTATTGAATCAAGCATTGGCTGCCTTCATATTTAGGTAAGAAATATTTTAAATATTTATTTTACTTTGAGTACACCTTTTTTTTATTCACCCTGTGGTATTTTGAATTTTCATAATGTAATTCGCGATTAGGTCCCTACAGTATGTGCTTGTGCTAAACCAATACAAATGGGCCTATAGCACATAACCTGGTCACATACAGGGTGAGTCAAAAAGACTGCAATAGTGGAAAGAAGCCATTTTGTTTTCAAAACAAAAATGAATTTTAAAACTTTTTAAACGTTGCAAGAATGATGTATTTAATCCTAACTTTGTGTGAAAAAATGAAGTCGATCGCATTTTTCGTTTGTCTTTGGTGACCCTCTTTGCTGCACAACCAAATTTACCTGTTTGTCCACTCATTTTTCATTTGAAACCATTTGAAATGGCGCACATTGCATTTTCATATTTGAATATCCCGCCAACAAAAAAATGGAAAAAGACAGTTTTTTATAAAAATTTAGAACATTATACGCTTTCACAGCATGGGTATGATTATAATTGATTATGCTAAATGTAAACAAGAAAGGATGCATCAAATTCCAATAACATCACAAATTAACTCAAGTTTCCAAATTTGAATGGGAGACACGTTTTGCGATCTGATGCATATTTTGGGTATCTCGTGGACAAACGTGTGAAATGAGTGCACTGGTCAAAAGGTTTACCAAAGGCAAACGGAAAATGATATTGACTTCATTTTTTCACACAAAGTAAGGATTAAATACATCATTCTTGCAACGTTTAAAAAGTTTTAAAATTCATTTTGGTTTTGAAAACAAAATGGCTTCTTTCCACTATTGCAGTCTTTTTGACTCACCCTCTACTTTAATGTGCAAAAGCTAAAAAGCACAAGGAAGGTGACATGAAATTTGCCCATTGAGTAGTACACAAACTGGCCAGGTGGTTAACCACCTTTGGCGGTAAATCACTGCATTTTGGCCTATAATGTCTACATATCTTGCGCCTACGATTTTACAGAAATAATGAGAATATTTTCACAATATTTTGATGTGAAAAAAGCTTAAGTGATCGGAAAATACACCATTAATCATTTACATTTATTTTGATGCTTGATTCAAAAAATAGACCATCAGCTAAATAAATCATAAAGATCTGATCGTTGTCAATTAAGTGAGTTATTCTAAGATTGCTCAGACTTTAATTAAGACACTAGCACAGAAAATAAGTGCTATAGTTCAGTCAGTTCCAAATTGGCAAAACCTGTTTACAACAGCGAATTAATTCAGAAGAGTGTCGCTCGCATGGCGCAATATGGCGCACATTGTTGCAGTGTCATTGTATGCCCGACGCTTGCATATGCCAAAATCGCGCTTAAAAGCTTGGGTTATTTTTGCGCACGGATAGATACAAAAACTAATCTTTCTCGCCAATTTGGAACTGATTGAACTATAGCACTTATTTTCTGTGCTAGTGTCTTAATTAAAGAAATGACCTGATTCCAAAAACAATCTAGATTTTAATTTTGATAAGCTGTTCAATAAATTTTAGAAAATCAATGCCACACACCAGCTGTGAATACACCCAGGTATGTCCTTAAAAAAAGTTATATTCATCCGAACAGATGCAGCGTCTCTCGCGAGACAGTCGGAGAGATGTGTTTTGATAAAACGGAACTAAACGAGAAATCAATGGCGTAGATGATCGTTTCCATCATCTGATATTGCAAGTGAATGACGATAACCAGTACACTGGTTATCTTACATGGGGATTATATAGTATATGTCGAGTGCTTGGAGCGCAGATGTCTTAAGTGTACTTTTGATGAATTTGAGATTTTGCATAATATGAAAACACTTTGACATTCTCGAGTTAGTGCACACATAAGCTAAAGTGCAAATGTATCTTTTAGGGGTGAACATTGGATGGCAACTTCAAATTCCCCATTGCCCGACACAGAGTTTCTAGTTTTCAAACACGTTTATCTCAATATGAACAAAATGCACTTAAGACTTCTGCACTAGATGTCTTATAACCCTAACCCCGGTTTAGGATTTTTGACCGGGATCACAATTTTCGAGGAAAAAACACCAACTAAATCTCCGGGAACCTGCCGGGATTCGATCCGGGGACCCTCCGTTCTCGAGCCCCACCTTCCTAACACTAAGCCACGGCCCTCAGCTACACATTCGTGCAGTATACTGCACTCATTATATAGGCTCGGTTGACTACGTCATCGAAAACCGACGGCGCATGCGTTTGGAGAGGGACTTTGGATTAGCATTTTTTAGCACTCAGGGGGGTTAGGGTTAATAGAACACGAAAAAAAAACTTTTTTTTTACCATAACCCTAACCCCGGTTTAGGATTTTTGACCGGGATCACAATTTTCGAGGAAAAAACACCAACTAAATCTCCGGGAACCTGCCGGGATTCGATCCGGGGACCCTCCGTTCTCGAGCCCCACCTTCCTAACACTAAGCCACGGCCCTCAGCTACACATTCGTGCAGTATACTGCACTCTTTATATAGGCTCGGTTGACTACGTCATCGAAAACCGACGGCGCATGCGTTTGGAGAGGGACTTTGGATTAGCATTTTTTAGCACTCAGGGGGTTAGGGTTAAGACATAAAAGTACTCGATGTGTGGTAATTGAAGGATATTCGTACACTCTTAATAATTACGAACCAATTAGAAAGCATGAAATTAAAATATGCAGAGTGCATTGAAAGTGTTTAATTGCACTATGCATGCGTGCTATACATGCACATATATACCATATGTTCTGTTTTGATCTGTTATTCATGCAGCACATGTTCGCCGATTCTTACTGCGGGTGCTATAGAATTTGTAACATGTTTTAATTTGAAGAGATTAAAATTATACACAAAATTGTAAATTTTGATTTGTATTGTCGTGTATGAATTAAGTCAATACATGCATATGTTTGTTTCTAGAAAATAAGACAAATCAATGTCCTTACGCAAATGCTGATATGCTCACAATAGCACTCCCCCTCAGAGATCATGCCATTATTCACACATCAACATCAGCATGCGTGCATTTATTTGCTCAATTTCTCTTGAAACGCATTTATTGACCTGTAATTAAAAGCATAATCATGTAAACCATTATAATTATGTAAACCATTATCATTAGAATATCTTAAATCAAATTGTTTGATTTGGAGAGATGAAATTGGGTTTGAAATTCATCCTAAATGTTGTGCATGACCTATTAAAGTCATAGGGTGAGTGCACTAGCATATCTCCCGGGGGTCGGGGATCAGAGTGACCCACCCACCCCTGTCGGCTCATTGACCGGGAAGAACAGCTGAAACTACCGGGCTAAAAGGTTGAAGTGATTTTTATATTTTCTGTAAATACAGTGTGTGAGGTGGGGGCAAGGGCACCAATTTGAGTCGGGTGTGTTTAGATAGCACTGTTGGTATTTATCGAGCTCGATTTTTCGCGCTAGTTTGTGGACCCCACATCATGAGGCCCCCCCCCCCCCATAAACCCAACTTCTGAACAAAAATGGATGGCTCCCTCCATGAAAGATCTCTGAATGCCCCTTTAAACAAAAATAGGGACAGCGGTCCCAAATAGGTCGTCCGTTTATATGGGTAGATTAAAAACAAGGTGGATCTCAAACCACAGGCATCTAGAAAGAAAGAGGTTAGACCACTAGCGGATCCAGGATATAAAAAATAAAATAAACATCCTGGAGTTTGGTTGCAATTGTACTTCACCTGTTTAAATGTAATTAATTTTACACATGCAGCTAATTTTACATCTTGACCTCATATGAGCTTTGACCTTGGTATGTGACCTTTGACCTAATTAACATATGAATGTTTCCATGTTGCATCCGTGACCCAAGTTTGGTTGCAATTGGTCATTGTATGGAAAAATGAACAAGAGACAAAAAAAAAGTGTACTAAATTTTACATCTTGACCTCAGATGACCTTTGACCTTTCTATGCGACCTTTGACCTCATTAACATATGCGGGTTTCCATGTTGTATCTATGACTGAAGTTTGGTTGCAATTGGTCATTGTATGGAAAAGAAATGGAAAAATGTAATCAATTTTACATATGCAGCCATTTCTACATTTACATCTTGACCTCAGATGACCTTTGACCTTGGTATGTGACCTTTGACCTCATTAACATATGAAGGTTTCCATGTTGTATCTATGACCAAAGTTAGGTTCGTATGGAAAAGAAATGGACAAAGGTAATCAATTTTACATATGCAGCCACTTTTACATATACATCTTGACCTCGGATGACCTTTGACCTTGGTATGTGACCTTTGATCTCATTAACATATGAAGATTCCCATGTTGCATCTATGACCGAAGTTTGATTGCAATTGGACATTGTATGGAAAAGAAATGGAAAAATGTAATCAATTTTACATATGCAGCCATTTCTACATTTACATCTTGACCTCAGATGACCTTTGACCTTGGTATGTGACCTTTGACCTCATTAACATATGAAGGTTTCCATGTTGTATCTATGACCAAAGTTTGGTTACAATTGGTCATTGTATGGAAAAGAAATGGACAAATGTAATCAATTTTACATATGCAGCCACTTTTACATATACATCTTGACCTCGGATGACCTTTGACCTTGGTATGTGACCTTTGACCTCATTAACATATGAAGGTTCCCATGTTGCATCTATGACCGAAGTTTGATTGCAATTGGACATTGTATGGAAAAGAAATGGACAAAACAAAAAGTGTATACCAAATTGTTGAAAAAGTGTATACCAAATTGTTGACACACACGCCCCCACACACACAGACTACACACACGAAGGATGCTGCCATAAGGTCTCTCTCCTACGGACGACCTAAAAAGGGGAAGATTATAACTGATAATGTCTGTCTCATCGATCATCATATGAATCTTAATAAGACTTGGGCAACAGGGGGTAAAACGTTCTACGGTTCCGACCGACAAACTTGTTTCAAATTTTCAATTTAATAATTGTTTGGTTCAAAATTGTTTTGACAAATTTTGGATATTTTTTGATAACGTTGATTTTTTTTATATTGAAAACTTTTAATATTTACAAAACATTTTCAGGAAAACTTTGAGAAAAAAAACCATCCAACCCAAAAAATGCCTGATCAATCACCCATACCTGAGAGGTCCGTTTGCCCGTAGAACAGGGTGGGTTTTTTGTCGCCTTTTCCCAAGAAAAGTGCCAGGTGTGTCTAAGTACAGTGTCTAATTTGTTGGCATCATATATAGCACTCATACAAAAAAATAATTAGATATCATATATACTTAATGCTCTAGCTTTAATGGAATGATGAAAATGATAATGTAATAAGCCCATTACAGTTTGTCTGTTTGCTAAAATAAGAATATAATCATCCTAAATTTCTCAAATTTGATATTCAGGCCCAGTATCAAATTGGATTAATGTACTACATGTAGGTGGTTTATATAAAAATCCTACACACCACTTAACCACGTACCCCAAATATAGGTGAATAACTAGCGGCATAGGGAGCCTTAATAATACACTGTATGGATATCAGGTAACAGATATCCAAATGTCAATGGGTACATGTACGAAGATGATGTACCCATCATTATCACCATATAGGACTATATATATATTATGCATTGTGAAGCGAGGTGACCTGCCCAGTATAAACAAACTCACATCGTCTTCATGTGTCTCTGCATTGGCGGCAGTCGTGGGATCGTTAGGTTGTTCGTTTTTTGCCGCTTTGGCGTCCTCCTTATCCCCTTTCTTGGATTTTCCATTTTTCTTGAGTTTCCTGATAAAGTTCATGATCGTGCAGTGCAGGCCCCTACACAAAAACACCTGTTCTAGCAGCACCTAGCAGCTCTCGGCCAATATAATAATGCAACTATGTGCTCAGTCTATCTCCACTCAAGATACGTGCAACAAATATAATCAATATATATTCCGAAGTGTCAGCTCCTATACAATATAAATCCAAATGGAAGGAAGAAAGAAGACGCACGAAGTGGAAGTCCTGTATGTGATCCTAATGCTATTCCTCTAATACCGACTAAAACACGTAGCACTTCCACTAAAACACCATTCCAGGGAGAGCTAATTCACCACATTTAAAATCCAACAACACCGTACACTACAATAAACACTTCATGGTTTGTGGCTTGTCATAATTTACTGTTATGGAGGGAAGTGCAGTCAGGCGGCCTGACAGGACGACTCACTCGTTACAGAGTTTGTCAGCGGTTAACAAATTATGCATCATCTACTGGTTGGTGAAAGGCATAGGGAAGACAAGTTCATAGACAGAGCAGCCAGCCTGACTGAAGGCGGTGTACGGACAATCGTTTACGAAGCCCGCTACTGTCACTACTGCAGTATGCACAAGTTGCTTATTTCCTACAGCATGTAGTGGCCATGCACAATTCTACCTTCATACAACGTATGTGCAGAGAGTCACTGATGATGAACTTAAAATTAAATTTGCACCACATGCAGTGTTTCTAGATTTGAAATCATAACTCTTGTTTTGTCCTTTATTACACCACAGATGGTGTATAATAATAATTCAGAAATGTTAACAGGTAGCCATTGTGTACAATAAACCAAATTCACTCCACCCATATGCCTTTATAATTACGGTAACTATCTTTTAAATTGAGGATAATTACAAAATCATTGAGAAACAATCTGTTCGCCAGCAATGTATGATATAATTATCGTGACTGCATCTGTGTTAGCCTTTAAACTGATCAATATGCATAGGGTCATCATTGAAAACCAGCCACCGCTTCGCATACACAGTATACACAGTACACCCACATATGTGTGTGGGGGATTCAATATGATTAACAGCCATAGTGTGTTTTTGAAATAGTTTTTCTCATGGGATTTGCTTACATTTTTTTGTAATCGTGAATCAAATCAAATCTGATGACACACTGGGAATTCTATTTATGTAATTTGAATGACGTATTACAAGCTAGAATCACAGATATATCAACTTGAGTGATAATGATGCAATCATGAAAATTGTTGTCGTGAAAATTAAGAGATAATGCTAGCGTGCAACCTGCATATATTGTCGATCGCTATTCAGTGAGGTTAACGCTATCGCTTGATGATCAAACACCAACAACCTGCTCCCATCGTGCCTCGCTATTACATGCACATAATAGATAGGACAAAGTACACACAACTAAATTAATGGTTTGGTACTCGAGGGAAGGGGAGTTTGGATACATGTAATAAGGTACAAGAAGTGGGTAAAATAAAAATATAATAAATGGGTGGTTTTTATGATCAGGCATGTGCTTGTTTGTGCCTGCGACATGTTTTAGGTAAAACACAAGCCTTGATTCTTTCTTTATTAATATAATTTTTTTCGAATTAATTAATCTAATTTATTTATTTTAATTCATTTCATATCTTTTCAGTTGATTATTATGCCTACTACAAAAGCAGCTGATGGATACAATTTATCCCCCACCCCCATCCTCCCCAAATTTTTGTATTGACTTAGCATTTGTTTGTTGTTGTTTTTATGGGGTTTTTTCTGATACAAAAATGAGTTAAAAATATTATATGTTAATGTGCTGATACTACCTGCATATGAAAATATTTTGCATGTGATTTTGCTTGATTTTCTATGAGTTTATCTTATTTTTATGAAAGAAAAAAAAAGTGATTAAAAAAGATTCAGGTATGTTTGAACAATTGCAACAATAACATATTTGCAACAAATGAAAGGTCGTGTTCCAAAGTTTGAGTTGCATAGCTCTAATGGTTCTTATTTTAGACGCACAAGATGCTGTGAACTGTACCCATTGAGTAGTACACAAACTATATCGGTGGTTAACCACCATTCGCGGTAATTCAACGCTATTTCATCGATTTCTCCATCATTATACCGAATTAGGCCATCAAATTTCAGTATGAAAATCAGAAAAATATGAGCTTTCATATGATATGAAAATGTCTGTATGTTTGAGAAAATTCAGTGCAATAAAAATGTGATCAGAACATATCTTTAACAATTACCAAATACATGCCAGACTTATCAACCGGCTTTTCTTGAAAATATCAATCTGTTTGTCGCCTAAAAGTTCAAACATAAATTCATGATTTTTTTTTAAAAAACAATTTGTGGATAAAAATCATTAAACTGCCTCATAAAACAAGAATTTATGTGGCAGGAACCCTCAAAGTGCATTAAAAAAACCTAAAGAGACATTAAGAATAGATCACATGCCATGATCCACTGTACTTCGTTCGCTACACTTTCTCCGTTCGCCGTCAGTAAATTTATCCGGCACTAAAATGGTCCTGGCTAGAACCCTGTACGATTTGAATTATGTATGTGCATAACCAAACCCATGATAATATATTTATGCATCTAATGCAATCCACATGTTTCCTAAACTGATTTTACTTAAAGGCATATTATGTGATCTTTTCCAAGTAGCGGCCTCTATCATTGATTTTTACTATGAAGGCAGATTTTCTTGCAGATTTGCATTTTTGATCATAAATCATAAAGATCTTCTAAGTTACAGATCAATACAATTCCTAATTACGGTACTTCAAAATCATGGTTTGAAAATAGATTTTGTCAAATTTTGATCTAAATTCACTCTAAAACTATGATTTTGAGGTTATTAGGAATCGTTTCGCTCTGTAACTTGGAATATATTTATGATTTATGATCAGAAAAGTAAATATGCAAGAAAATCTGCTTCCAATTTGTTTTCGAGGATTGAGGGCGTCCCCTAGAAAATATCACATAATATACCTTTAATGGCAAGCAATTTAAGGTAATAGCCATCTGAACTGCAGTGGATTTCAAGTAGTAATTTACCTTTAGCAATTGAGTATATTTCCATTATTAAATATTTACAATGATCTATGAACCACCTACCACCATTGCCAACCACCATTTAAGCACTTCAAACTATAGAGGGCGACATAACGTGTGGCTCTCTGGAGTGTTGCTGCCATCTACATAATCAGCCCAGAAATTAGTATTTAACTCTTTCCACACGGCTGGCGTCTGCAGACGACATTCCAAAATGTCACAAAATGTTTAAAAAATATCAACAATATTGAATTTCATTACCATATCTGGAATCACCATGAGAAAAGCATTGAAATAAGTACAAACATGCCTAGTGTTGCTTCAGGAATCCTTGAGATAGACTTTGAAAATTGGGAAAGGTTTCTGAAAAATCAGTTTTTTATATGGTAAACTAATAGCCGCATGGAAAGTGTTTGAACTTGTACAATCAGTTAACAAGGAAATTGATTGATACTGATAATACCATTATATAAGTATAATTTGTAATACAAAATGTTTACCCCTTATAGATAAGTAAAATGGCACAGTACTCGATCCATAACCCTAACCCTACCATATACCACAAAATACCACAACTGCGCACGTTGGTACCACCCGGCATGGAAGTTTTTTCGATGAAAAAATGGACCCAGCCCATTTAGGTTTTGAATGCTATTCAACATGACGTGCATAACAACAGTTATAAATTTTTTAAACTCAATTTCAAAAATAAACGAAAAATGAAATAAATATATTAAGCGGAGGCAGGCTGGGGCGGGAAACATGGAACTTTTTTTTTACTAGGCCTAAGGGACATTTTATTTTGGGGGAAATGGCTGTCAATAACTAGCCAGCAAATTTGCATTTGTTCCCCGACCTGCTATTGGGGGAGAGGATGGGATGCAAACGCCAGAGATTTTTTGTTTTTAATTATGAAGGATGTCACATTAAAACTTCATTTTTAAGCTGATATTACTTCAAGTCATATTTAGCAATGAAGACGGAAACTGCTATGGCTATGGTACAATGGCACAAAATAAATCAGCAATGATAACTAATTTGTTACTACAATAATAAAAAAAAGGTGTTCGAACACTGACCCTAATTACCATACTTATTGGACCATAACAGGCATGCTATTTGAGTCACGTGAAAATCAAAACTTGTTTCTGGTAGCCTGAAGTATCCCCTTACTCATATCCCTCCCCCTTCCCCACCGATCAATGTTGCGAGGCCCTGTGCTGATGGTGGGTAAATTGTGGGATTCAACATTGATCAGGGGGGAAGGGGGAACATTTTACATTACACCTACAAAGTGTTTGAACACTTTTTTCTAACATTGTAGGTCTATAGCAGGCCTTCTCAAATAGTGGCGCGCGCGCCACTTGTGGCGCATTGCATCAGTCCAAGTGGCGCGCGGAAGGACGCATGAACAAACAAAACAATACATTTTGGGTTATATTTCGCGATATTCGAGGTTTTTTCGCAAGAAGCATGAAGAGCCACTTCAGCCACTAACTGCAGTGGGGTAAGTCATGATTATTAGTAGTAGGCCTATTGCTTATCACTACATTTGCTACCAATTTTTGTACATTTTACCATCAACATCTCTTTATTTCTTGTACCATATTGCATGCAAATATAGCTCTCCTTAGCCTCTTAAAAGGGGGTAAACCCATGAGCTTCCAGGGAGCTTCGCCCCCTGGACCCCACCTGTTATTCACTACGCTCGCGGGGATAGTGGCGCTTCTAGATCACTTACATCTCAAAAGTGGTGCTTCACAAAATCTAATTGAGAAGGCCTGGTCTATAGGCTATATCATGAAGCTACAGTGTATAATGTGTTTTGAATTGATTCAAGATCAATAAAACCATTATACAGGGTGTGTCAAATGAAGTGTCCCATGAATGACTAAAATAATTGAAAATACTTCCAATGTTTTCGTTTTCAAAAGAATAATCTGTTGGTAAGCCCTATTAGCCCTCTATCAAATACACTTTATCTCATTAAATTTTACCCCTTAACTCCCAAGATATGATCAATACATTAACCAGAGTGTGAATCCCACTGTGGCCACTTTTGGACAGGAATTGGATTTTTAACTGAAAAAACTGCCTTAGAGATGTCAATGATGATTTATAGGATACATCAATGTACTGTGTAAACTATCAGCACATTTATTACGTTATTAGTTTCTTATTTTGATGACTGTAGTTTTATAATCAGTATGCCTTCCTAACACTGGTTTACAGTCCTCAAAATAAGTAACTGACCAGGTAATTAATATGCTCTCAATTCCAAAAATATAGCTCTAACGTAAAAATATTACATTATAAAGTTGTACGGAAATCTCTTTTTTCAATTTGAGATATTACACGTGAAGATTGAATGAATATTAATTCAGTTATGAGTTCAAAACCACAGCCAAGTCAGTTTTTCATTTTAACATTTTGTTCGTCGACACGCAGCCACGAACTAGCAACAAGCAGATTATTGATTAACTGGTAGCGATAACTCACGGGTTGATAGTTAGATGAGGATTGGGGATGCTTCAATTGATCAATGCAGCCCATACACATACCTGTCACACGGTCCTGCGTGTTCAAAACCTAAGTGTTAAAATGAGAAACTGACTTGGCTTTGGTTTTGGACTCATAACTGATTTAATATTCATTTAATATTCACGTGTAATATCTCAAATTGAAGCAAAGCGATTTCCTGACAACTTTATAATTTAATATTTGTACGTAGGAGCTACAGTTTTGGAATTATGAGTATATTTATTAGCTGGTCAGTTACTTATTTTGAGGACTGTATATTATTATCATAATGCATCCATACAAATGCAAAAATGTTTCTGATGAGTCGATGATTAAGATTGTTGATAAATTTATTATTAAAGATAATTCACTCTTTTACAAAACATCCTATGTAAGCATCTCTCAGGCCTAAAATGTTACAGGAGTGCCAGTAATAAGAAAAGGGGCTACCTTCTGAAACCAAAATCTCAATGTTTTAACAGTAAAAAAGTGCATTTGTGATCAGAGTCACACACTTCAAAAATAAAAAGCAACTGACAAAAGCAACATTGTAGTCCACCAAGATGACATAACCTGATCAGGGATAGGTATTAAATTAAGGGTGGGATTAAGTCCCGGGAAATCTACTCCCGCCCGAAAATTTGAGTCCCGGGAACAAAAATCACTATCCCTAAACTCATAAACAAACGATTGCCAATATAATTATAAGCTTAAGGTAGCTATATCGGCTATTACACCACTGCAGAAAAAACAACTGTTGTGCCAAATGAATTATATCTATACTTTTTATTTTGAGACCACATTAAAGACAAGTCTTTGCTCTACCTATTTGAGAACTTTCGGAGTAATTTGGATATTTCTTATGTTTTTCTTTATTTTTTGAAAATTCCCTAATTTTTTGGACATTTGAATATTTTCAGCCAAGTAGGAAACTGCTATGGGTCTGTCACTTTGGGGGATGGTTAATAAGCATATTACCTAAATTCTCTCGCCAGTTTTTGTGAATAAAGTTCAAATTGACACAAAAAATACTAGAAACACTTTAATGAAAAAAGCTGGCGAGAGAATCTTCTAAATTGAATTACCTTTCATATGACACCTTGTTTGTTGAAATAGGAGCTATACTTCTCTTTAAAAATATACACAAAGTTTGACTATTTAGTGTTTCCAGAAAAAATACAATTTTTTTGTTAAGTACTAACATTCCCACTCCATTCAATCCATGTTATGATTGTAAATGTGGAAATAATTACATTAAATATTGTGCATTGGTATTTTGGCAAAAACATAATATAAAAAACAAGTTCATCCTATGGATACAAAGGGTTAAAAAAAATCATTTATAAATAGAGTGTGTTTTGAGAAAAAAGTAATTTTGGGGAATTTGGCAACGTGCCAAAAACCTAACACACAGTAAGTCTATGGGGTTTTTTGAAGACAAAAAATTGCGCTGTTTGAAAACGGCTTGATGGAAAAAATTAAAATTTGGCATGTGAGTTTATTTTGTCAATATACACATCCTGTATAATTTTGAAGCAAATCTGAGCATGACGCCGTAGCTGATATAGCTACCTTAAGTACTAAACACAAAAACTTATCAGCTAAATCACTCTTATTTAATGCAAATTTAAAGTGAGAAATTCACTTAAAATGGATTTACTCAGTAAAATCTGTGCATTTTTCTTTACTGCCATGCCCGCTAAAATGTAATGTTCGCCAAGGATTTTGACTTCCAAGTTTGCGGTGACGCCATCTTGGAACACGTTGGACACAATTTCAACGAAAGATGGCTAACAATCAGCCCAGAGTATATTCGAGAATTCTGAGTCCCGCCTGATCCCGAAAAATCCCAGCCCTAATACTAATAGGTACACTGCATGTAATTGGTTCAAAGGTACACTACACAGGTACACCGTACACTCGGGTCATTTGATAATGAAAAACTCCTTCATATCTTTTTCAAAAGCTATCTTTAAGTATCTTCATGCATACATAGCTGATGTAAACCCCACAGTTTAAACAATATGTGCATGCTACACAGAATATTCATATTAATTGCAATGATCACACTACTGCCACCAATTGTAAGACAGACATGTTTTGTAAGTATTCTAACTTACATTTTTGTACTGATAGGGAAAACTGGTCAATCAAATAAAGAATGCTGTGACACAAAATATTTCATGTATTGCAAAATTGTTTTTATTAACTGCTCAAATAAACGATATTGACATCAACAATATAGACGAGGCCTTTTAAAATTATGCATGGATGAGAGAATTATATACTGCTGTACTGTGGTGCGGTCCTACTTGTTTGTATAAAGACTTTTTGGGCTTGAAAAATCCCAGACTATACTAATAAATTAGGCACCGGGATTTTGCGCAATCGCGCAATCGCGCAAAAAATCGCGCATTTCGGGTCTGAGCGCGCATTTTGTGATTTTTACGATTTTTTTTTTTTTTTTTTTTTTCATTTTTTTTAATGATTTTTTTGTTCAAAGAACATTTTTACAAAAAAAAAAAAAAATCAAAAAAAAAAAAATTCTGAAAAAATTCCGATGATGCCGGTCCTTGGTTTCAATACATCGAAATCAGCTAAAACATGGCTATTCAACTTGTGGTAAGTCGTTCAATACACCATCCTTGTTTCAATACATCGTAATCAGCTTAAACACACCTATTCAACTCGTGGTAAATCGATCAATACATCATCCTTGTTTCAATACATCAGCTAAAAACATTACATGGTATTCAACTCGTGGTAAGTCGGTCAATACACCATAATTGGTTGATAAACTCATCAATACCTCAAGCTGAGCTGCACACTCGAGATTGGGCGTCGCCAGTTAAGCTTATTATAAAGAGAGTTAATTCAAGGAAGAGTACAATAGGTGATGTCGCACTTATTCAAACTTGGCATAATGAACGGCATGCTTCAATGCCGTCAATCAAGCTTTTTATAAATAAAATTATAAGAGCACTATATTCAAGACTTGATTATCTTGTAGGTGTGAACAACATAAAATTGAAAACAAGAACGACTCTTTCTTAGTTTTATTTATTTTCGTCAATTGCTGTCTTTTATTTTCATGACAAAAAGAAGAAAACAACTGTTGAATCCCCGCCCCCCCCCCCTCCCCTCCCCCTCCCCCCCTCCCCCTCTCTTATTTCTACTTCTGTTTATTTCCAAATTAAAAAAAGGAGTCAGTCAGAGTTTTTATTTTGTGGTCGCCTAGGCTATCTATCGCTTTAAAAAAAATACCTACCGCATATAAATGAGTTAAATAATAATAAATAATGATGTTAACAATTTTAATTTTTAATGCCAACGATAACGATTTAATTTGGTTTGTTGGTTTGAACATGGGTTGAAAGATGTTCTGGTAATTGCACTTGTTTAAAAGATATTGCGAATCTTTGATAATAATTATCAATATCATTCTTTTAATTATTTGATTTTATTATAAATGAACATTTATTTTCGTGAATATATTGAATTTAATAATATTTTGGTCAATGAGGTCGAGGACTTTTCACAACATTGTTAGCTAATTATTGTACATAATATTTTTGTGGATGAACATATTTATACAATCTGTAAATAATATTGTAAATAACAGAAAAATAAACAAGATATGTGACTAACGTTTATAGTTGTGCTCGAAACAATCAAAACATAAATAAATGTGTGTGTTATAATTATTTTCTTCACGAACTATTTTCTTGGGGATTTCCCGGCGGCTTGCTTCACTCGAGTCTGAGAGCTGTTTATAAACCGTTTCTACAAAGCATGCGGTCATGGCATGTCGATGACATTGTACGTGTGCTCCAACGATCGTGTATGGACGTGTTTTGACCTAATTAACCCCGCTTGTCTATGACATGCGGTGCCTGATCGATAAATAGCTTGACTTTTTGAACTCTGTAAACCACAACCCCATTGCGTTGCGTAGCAACGTGCCGAATAAAAAAAGTCTTGTTCTACGGGCCAGGCCGACCCGTTTTAAACTGTTAAAATATATTGCTGAACTGACCAGAATGTTATCCTAATTTATTTATATAATCGTAATTGATAGTTCTAAATCTCTAGATATATTTTGCAATGTTTAATTTTTATATACTAGTAATTGGAGTTAATTGCAGTACAGACCACATTATTGACTGCATAATGCAAGATTTATTTAGTGTTATTTTGTGTTGGGATCTGGGACAATGACTCTTTGCTTTTCTTTATTATCATATAAATATAAATATTAGCATTTAATACCTTGCATGATTCTATTTTTATCATGTAAATAATTGTATAACAACATTCTACCTTTATATCTTTGAAAATATTGTGAAATATGTTTAAGGACGCATCAGTCAATGGCCCGATTTTCAACTTGATGTAGTCATAATTAATAATTTATTAAAATGATTCGATCGTATGCAAAAGAAAGAAGTAGGCCTACAAGCAAGTACATTTTCATTATTTCTATCTATGCTTTGTTCTAGTCTAGTCTTCTGTGCTGGAGACATCCTGTATCAAGAACAAAGCCGTGAAAGAAGCGTTGCATACTTGAGATCGATTGGTAGCAAAGATTCAGTTTCTATTTATTGATGCGCCTGAATGATAATCACTTCACCCCCTTTCAATCGTGGCGATACTTCTGAAGATGTGATAAACATAATCCTCTAGTCTAGTCTATTAAAATAAATATTGATGTTTAATTAGTAAGAATGGGGATGCTCTTGGTCTTCTGAATAATATGGAGACTACATAGCTGTGAAAAATATCCTCTTGTGGAAATTCAATGGGTTTGATAAATAGGGGGTGTGGTGGGTGGGGGGGGCAAGCTAATTGATGTTCTATTCAATGATACACCTGAATGAGCGCTCGACCCCTTTACATTGATCAAGCTGTGATACACTTTGAAATAATGTGATGACATTTAAAATACATTTAAAATAAAGTGTCCGACTCTACCCAGTTCCCTGAAACTGTAAAATATAATACCCTCCTTCTCTTCATTTCTCGTCATCATCTTACTCAGTCATAAACCTCACCAGACCCACGTCCTACATCTGCACACGACCCGGCTACGCCACTGCCAATACTTAAGTACAAACATATTTTTACCAATAATTATCGTTTGCGCAAACAAATCGTTATTTTAAATAGGCCATGACCAACCGATCCCAACATCACGCACCCCGGCCCTGGACGGTGGCATGGCAAACCGTACTCCACGAGGCCCAGTAACAGCGGCAGCTATGTGCCTGTACATTTTAATAGAGCCGTAACTTTTGTTATGATTGGAAAACTTTCTGGAAACCAATTGCGCAATTCGCATGTGGTTTTGACGATCCAACCAATTTACATTGGATACATCATTATTTTTGGTTGAAATTGAAATGAATGAAACAAATAATAAAATTTATCGTCTTTTTCCAGAAATAATTCTAGAGAATTTTGGTTGAACTTGGATTTAATAAAATGAACAATGAAATGTACCGGGGTTTTTTTCTAGAAATAAGTTAATGATATATTGATTGCTCTCAATCCCACCCCTGCAAATCAAATGGTG